>JASVEL010007445.1:0-160764 GCA_032618575.1 Nicotiana noctiflora
CTTCGGGATTAATTTTATGCCCATAGTAAGGTCTTACAAATTTTTCATGCCTTTTGAGGTCTTACAGTTGTTGCTGATAATTGTTATATGTATGACTCATCCCTTGCTTGAGGTCTTACAGTTTGTGTTGGTGCTTTGTGTAAGTTTTATAAGACTGAGTCTACCTGCTCGGGGTCATACGACCTTTGATGTTTTGATGAATGCGTTTGGCGATAGTGTTCGAAGTTCCTTTTGTCTTGAGAGCCATTACTCGTGAGCTCGAGATTGCCTCATTAAGCCCTTACGACTTATGAGATTCTGCCCCTGAGGTCGCGCGTATGTTGAGTTCTTTGGCGCCACTCTTCGAGTATTCGGGACACTTTGTTTTTGGAGATATTTCATGATTTTTGGGCTACCTCGTGGAGGGCTTACTAGTTTGGAATTTCGACCCTGAGATCATGCAGGTGCCAAATTATCGACAGCAGTCTCCGAGTATTCGAGACATTTTTGATGGAGCAATCGTTCTATCAAAAATGCTAGGTTTTCTTTGGAGCATGAGTCATGTTAGAACAAATGATTCTTTCATATTTGACACTAGTACATGTGCTTCCGCCATCGGGGGATCGGTTGTGCGGATACGGTTCATTCGACCATTTGGTCTGGTACATCATTTTCCTATTAGGATCCTGTTTTGCATTTCTTGGCTCTTCTGAGAGGATGATCTTCTGAAAGGGTGTCCTTCGGCGCTCGTGATTGATTTGCAAAAGAAGCTTTGAAGAATTGATGGATTCCCCTCAGTTAGCATATATGTGTTGCATCGTTAAAAACCTTACATGCAAAACCCTTATGGGGACAATATATGGTCGAAGGAAAAGAGTGCAACACTTACCTGGGGGCACTCACGGAGTTTTCTATCGAATGTCCTAGCAATAATATCACTTTAGCATCAATATGTTCCAGTTGCTCAGAAGTTGTTCGCCCTCCATGGTGCCGAGCTTATAAGATAATTTGCCGACTATTCTAAGGACGCGATATAGTCCTTCCTAGTTCTTTCTTAGCTTTCCATCATTAAGATTTCGTGTGTTGAGAGTAACTTTCCTTAGGACTACACTCACTGTAGAGTGCGTGTCTCGCCTCAATATAGTATCACATAGTGATATACCGGGGTTTCAAACCCTCAGGTCATCATCCACACCCATTACTCATCTCGAACTGGCTCAAAAACTAGTCCGCAATGCCTTTCCCTCTAGAATCGACCTCTGCGGGTGCCAAATCTGATCAAAATCAATAAGAATACATCAAAATAGGCTAATGAAACATAACCCAATCGAAATAACTTGAAAAACACCCAAAAACATGAAGTTGCCAAAACTCGAGCCCTGGGCCTGCTTCTCGAAAAAATATGAAATTTACATTTTCAGAATCCCCGTCTCACCACGAGTCCATACATATCAAATTTATCAAAATCAGAGTCCATTTGACCCCTCAAATCATCATTTTATCATTTCTTAGGTTTCAAGCAAAAACCTCCATTTTTACACTTTGATTCCTCCAATTTCAGTGATTTAGATGAAGATTCTAGGATAAAATCACGTAATTAGTCCATAAAACCTACCTCCAATCGAAATCTAGGTGAAAACCTCTTACTCCCTTGTTCAATAGCTTCAAAATATGCCCAACAATGGAAGAAATGGTTTTTACTCGCGTTTGAATTGTTATTAAACTAATCTGCCCGATCTAAAAATCCTCTTACGCGATCGCGGCCTCTTGCCGGCGATCGCGATGCACAAACAGCTGAACTCACGTGAACGCGACAACACCCTTCGCGATCGTGTATTACAAAAATCACTAGCCTCCAAAATGACATACGCGATCGCCGTACCTTGTTTGCGATCGTAGATAACAACCTCGACCAACTACGCGATCGCATAACCATACTTGCGAGTGCGGTGAACAAAAATGACACCTTCCAAAAAACTTCTACGCGATCATAGGAGAACCCTTGCGATCGCAGAGAACAAAACTCTGCAACTTATGACAGAAAAATCTGACTACAAGCTTAACCAAAAATGATCCGTTTGGACCCCGGATTCACCCCGAGGCTCTCGGGATCTCAACCAAAACCACCAACCTACTCCAAAACACGATACAAACTTGTTCCAATCATAAAAACACACCCTTAAACACAAGAATCATCAAATCAAGGCGGATACAAGCCTAATTTCAACTAAAACTTTCAAAACCTACATTTAATCAAAAACCCGACCAAACGATGTTCGAATGACCTGAAAATTTGCAGACATATCCTAAATCACCTAACGAAGCTACTGAAGTAGTCGGGATTCCATTCTGACTCCCGGATCAAAATCTCACCTATCAACCGGATTCCACCAAAATTCCAATTTCGCCAATTCAAGCCTATTTCTGCACCAGACCTCCAAAGTCAATTCCGATCACTCCCCTAAGTCACAAATCACCTCCCGAAGCTAACAGAACCACCAGATTCCACATCCGAGCCCTCTAACCACATAGTCAACTTCAGGTTGACTTTTCTAAAACAAACTCTCTTCTAAGAGGCTATATGGCTTATTTTCAGCTAGAATCAATCAAAATTCACCTGATAGACTCTAATACTGATATAGAAACATGAAGCAACACAATAAGGGGGAAACTAGGCGGTAACTCTCATGACGACGGGCCGAGTCGTCACATTCTCCCTAACTTAAACAAACGCTCGTCCTCGAGCGGGTCAAGAAACATACCTGGAGTCTTAAACAAGTGTGGATATCTGCTCCGCATCTCCCGCTTGGTCTCCCAAATGGCCTGCTCCACGGGCTGACCTCTCCACTCTACCTTCACTGACGCTATATCCTTAGACCTCAATCTCCGCATCTGACGACCCAATATAGCTATAGGCTCCACATCATAAGTCAAGTCATTATCTAGCTGAACTGTGCTGAAATCCAACACATGCGATGGGTCCCCAACATACTTCCGGAGCATAGACACATGAAACACCAGATGAACTCCCGACAGACAGGGTGGCAAAGCAAGCATATAAGGCACCTTTCCAATCCTCCTGAGTATCTCAAAAGGGCCAATGAATCTCGGACTGAGCTTTCCTTTCTTTCCAAATCTCATGACGCCTTTCATAGGCGAAACCTTCAGCAAGACCTTCTCACCCACTAAATATGACACATCCCGAACTTTCCGGTCCGTATAACTCTTTTGGCATGATTGGGCTGTGCAAAGTCTCTCCTGAATCACCTTCACCTTGTTCAATGCGTCCTGGACCAACTCTATCCCCAACAACCTAGCCTCACTGGGCTCAAACCAATCAACTGGAGAGGCAATTAATCAGCCCAAGAGCCACTAAAATCAATAACACATGCACGCAATATGTCCTCCAAGATCTGAATGGTACGCTCGGACTATCCGTCCGTCTGAGGATGAAATACAATACTCAAATTAACCTGTGAACCCAACACTCATTGGAATGTCCTCCAGAACTGCGAAATAAATTGGGTACCTCTGTTTGATATAATAGAAACTGGAACCCCATGCAATCTCACAATCTCACGGATGAATATGTTTGCTAACGGCCCCAAGGAGTATGTAGTACACACACGAATGAAGTGTACAGACTTTGTCAGCCTATTCACAATTACCCAAACTGAATCAAACTTCCTCGCTGTCCGAGGGAGACCACTAACAAAGTCCATAGTAATCCTCTCCCATTTCCACTCAGGAATATCAATACGCTGAAACACGCCACCGTGCCTCTGATGCTCATACTTGACCCACTAACAGTTGAGGCACCGAGCTACATGACTCACAATGTCCTTCTTCATCCTTCTCAACCAGTAATGCTGTCTCAAATCCTAATACATCTTCGCGGCACCTGGATGGATAGCATACCACGAGCTATGGGCCTCATCCAATATCAACTCACGAAGGCCATCTATATTGTGCACGCAAATCCAGCCATGCATCTCCAACACACAATCACTATCAACAGTAACATCCCTGGCATCATCATGCTGAACTCTGTCCTTAAGGACAAGCAAGTATAGATCATCATACTGGCGCTCATAAATGCAATCATATAAGGAATACCGAGAAACAACGCAAACCAACACCTTGCTGAGCTATGAAATATCCAACCTCACTAGCCGATTGGCCCACGCCTGAAAATCACATGCAAAGGGTCTCTCCCCAACTGGAATATATGCCAAGCTGCCCATACTACCCGCCTTTCGGCTCAAAGCATCTTCCACTACATTGGCCTTCCCCGGATGATATGAAATGGTAATGTCATAATCCTTGAGCAACTCAAGACACCTCCGCTGCCTCAAATTCATATCCTTCTGTTTAAAAAAGTGCTGAAGATTGTGATGATCAGTATACACCTCATAGGACACGATGTACAAATAGTGCCTCCAAATCTTCAAGGCATGAACTATGGCAGCTAATTCAAAATCATGAACATGGTAATTATTCTCATGAGGCTTCAACTGACGAGAAGCAAAAGTAATAACTCTACCCTTCTGTGAGCACATGATTTTTGCACCGGACAAATAATTCCAAAATTAAAATAAAATGTTTTTGAGTGCGATTACTTGCTTTGTTTGAAATTAATTATATTTTTCGTGTGTTTGAATAAGTAAAAAATTAGAAAAAATCAAAAAAAAAAAAATAGTAGTAATTAATTTGTTAGTTTAGTTAATTAGAAAATTAGCAAAATAGTTTAAACAGGAGAAAATAAAGAAAAATAGCAGAAAAATTGCAAAAAATATTAGAAGATTAGAGTAAATAGGAAATTAGGGTTTGTAATTTTTCATAAAAGAAAAAGAAAAAAAAGTATAAAAGGAAATACATAAAAATCATTAAAACCAGAAAATACAAAAATAGATATATATATAATAAACTTGGGCCAATTGCAATCAAAGTCACTGGCCCAATGTGTTGGCCCAAAGGTGATCCGGTCCAGGCTCTCGACAGACTTGATCTCAGCCGCCCAACCTCGTTGATCTGACGGTTGGGATATTTAGTTGAACTTATGCCTTAATTAATTTAAGAGATGGCATCTGGACCGTCCGTTTGAGTTAATCTAACGGGTGATGACCTTAGTCTCATATGCAACTAAACGACGCCGTTTTAGTAACGTGCGTGTGAGCCGTTGATCTTGATCGTTTGAACGGATGAGATTATCTCGGATTCAATGGCTATATAATGCCTTTGTCCGAAAATTTTTGCCCATTTTACATTAACCCTAATAGACAGCCGCCTCTTCTCTCATGCTTCGTCTTCTTCAGACATCATCGGCCATGGAGGCCACCACCTCTTACGGTGGTCTCCGGTCGCCTCTATCAGCCCTCTTACCCTTCTCTCCTTCTTCTTCACCCCAAGCACCCAGAAATTCTAGAAAACCAACCATTCTTCTGAAACTCCAGTCACCGGAATCCTCGCCGGTGACCACTCATACAATGAATCTCCGCCTGAAACCAATGCCATTCGAACCCTTTCTCTTTGATCTGTCCACCCATACCACTGGCTCCCCTCGAATCTACCCAGATCTTGTCGAATATCCAAAACAAAGTCGCCGGAACCCTAACTCCGGCGACCTCCAAACTGGAAACCTTTCAAGATCCGTTCTTTACCCTCACCCAAGCACCCCTTTTCAAGCTGAAATCAAAAAAGGCCTCGTCTTTAGGCCTGAAAGAAAATCAGAGAAGGAAAAGAAGATAATTGAAAAAGAGAGATATCTGGAAAAGAATAAAGAAAAAGAAAACAAGAAGAGAGAATAAAGAAGAAAAGGACTCGTGAGAGAGTGAGGAAAAGAAAAGAATAGGAAGCTCGGGGGACCGGCCCCGCAAGCTAAGTCCCCTTACCCTTTTTGTGTTTTATTGCTTTCTTTTGTCTGTTTATTTTCATGTTTTTTCTTCTGTTTTGTTGTTTCGATCCAGTTTTTGTTTCTTTGGTTTAAAAGGATCTTGCCATTATCTCACTTTCCTTTTTCATGCTTCTGTGCATTATGATCCTTGGTCTGTTAGCTTTCCATAGCCTGACTGTCTTTCTCTTCTGTTCTTTGCATGTTTAACTTTAGCTCTAGTTTAGTTGTTTGACTTTCATCCTCCTTTATCTTTATATCAGGTTGTCTTTTGTTAGTTTGCGATATCTTGACTATTCTTCTTTCTGTTTCTTCACTTGTTTAGTTTTAGTGAATGTTCAGCCGTTTTAGGGTTATCTTGTGGTTTGCTCCTCTGTTTCAATGATTTCCCTGTTCTTCTTCGTCTTTTTTGTTTGTATATAAGGTTTTCTATTTGTTGATTTTAAACACCTCTGTTGTTTTTCTTGTCTATGGTTAACTGCATGATTTAGTTTTAGTGTTAGTTTAGTCGTCTTGATTCCCACTCTCCTTCATATCCTGTTCATATTAGGGTTCTCTTATGTTGGTTTATGATATCCCTTCTGTTCTTTCATCTGCTAATTGGCATGTTTAAGATTGGGGTTAACTTTTAGAAACTTGGTTCAATGATCCTGGTTTTCATTTCTGTCATTTTATATGATAATATTAGGGATTCTTTTTTCTTCATTCATGCTTCATGTCTTTCCTGTTCATCTTCACCTCCACTACATGTTCACCTGCATGTGTTAGATTAGGTTTAGCTTTTGAAAAGTTTAGGTCTAATAGTAATGATTATTGTCATTTTTGCCTATTCTGTTAGAGCCATGTCATGATAGTCCATTAGTGTTATGCCTGACTAAACCATGTTTTATCTTTTATTGACTATTTTGTGATAGCTTACGCTTTGTGTCCCTATATCATGAATCCTGGTGGTTTTTGAAGTTGATCAAACTTTCATGTGACATGAATTGGTAGTAATTAGGTCTTGTTTAACATGAGTTCATACTTTGTCTCATAAAATTGGATAAAGTGAGTTAATTAACTGAAATTCAACCATATCAATTGCCTCTTTGAGTTTTGGTTGATTATTGCACCTTGTTTGGTTTTATATGTCTTAATATGCAATCCATGTTGAAGTTGACTTAGCTTTATTAGTTCTGGTTGAGTGTAAGTGTTTGATTAACACTGATTGAACACTAGGGAATTGGTTATAGCTGTTAGTGCTAGGTTTCATAAAATGGCTAGTTTTTAAATAGGTTAAAACTGAAAATGAACAAAATAGGCTGTTAATTAAATAATTGGTCTAAGAATGGTCAACCTTGCAAAGGGTTGACCTATTCTATAAGGCCCTAACACATAGCTCACTGTTAACAGTGGCTGGTTGTGCAAAAGGGCTATGTTTGCAAATGCAAACTAGCCCAGGCTCTATATTGAGCCCCGAACAGCAAAGTGGCCAAACCTGTAAAGGTTTTGGGCCCAGCTGTTCAGTATATGGCTTTGATAGCCCAAGCCAAGTCTCAACTTGAGACTGGCTAGTTCTTAAATAGTTTAAACATAACAATAAAACAGGCTATGCCTGCAATTAGCTTTAATTAGGAATAAATTGGTCTTAATTGATTGGAATTAGTTTAAAAGTGGCTAAAATTGAAATAGTTCTTAAAAAATAAAACTGGCCAGTCCTTAAATACTAATGCCAGGGCTGGCTATTAGTTAAATAGGTTCAAAACAAGCTGAAATCTGCCTTAGGTAAGCTGGTAAATCAGCAGTGCCCTTAAGGGCACAATTGGGAATTGAATAGGTAAAATAGTAATAGTTTAGAACTTAAAAGGGTAATGGAGACATTTATGCTCCTGATTTCTGCAATTTTGCAGAGATTTAGGGGTATAATGGTCTCCTAAAAATGGGAAATCTGTAAAAATCTTAAACCCCTAAGGTCATACTAGTAAAAGGCCCTAAAAGGAATCTTTTAGAACCTTCCAGCACATGCTGGAAGGGTTTTTCATAACTGAAATGGGGCTTAAGTGCATAATTCATAAATTTAGGAGGGGGGAAGTGGGATGAATCCCATACTTCCTCCCCAAGTTTTCAGCCCTAAAAAATATCTATATATACCTCTAAGAATGGGGCTAAAAGGGGGCTCCATTGGAGAGAAATCTGAAAACATACCAAAGCTGAAATTCATACAAAAGCTTGAGAGATAAAAATAGCAATAGAGTAATAGGATTTTCTGGAATTTTCGAGTTAGAACTTGTTGGTTTTTATTGGTTTTGCTGGGTTCTTCTGCTCGAATTTTGCTGGGTTTTCTGCTTTGCTGATTGCTGTTTGGTCTCAGTCATTTAGCATTCAAACCTTCCTGTTGCATTGCTCTGAGTTGATTGCTGTTACTTACCTGCTTATCCCTAGACTCATTGGATTTTCGTTTGTTAATTCAGGTACACTACTCTATACTTGAAGCTGTAACCTCAAGTTGAATCAATGACATGAAGATCCTTTTAGTTTGTATATTGTGTAACTCATTGGTATTACTATCTTGATAGCTTAACAGTGTAGAGGTAGTATAGAATACAATGGTACAAAAACAGAAACAAAAGCCTTGTAATAAGTAGTGATACAGCGGTAGTATAGTCATAGTAATACATTACACCTAGTTTAAATAGGAAAAAAAAACTTAAAACATAAGTAAACAAATCATGATATCAAATATCAAATAACTACTGTTTCATAGAGAATGTCGTAGATCAATATGTAGTAGTAAGCAGGCTTAAAAGGAAACTCATGAATTAGAGAACACAATAGATCACCTGCGAATGGGTAATGTGATATAAAAATAGAAGCAAACGGTAGAAATCCAGTGATAAAATTCCAGTGTACATTTCACAGCCACTTAGTGTATTAATATCGGTACCCATTAGTAAGTTTATAAACTATAGATCTTATTTCATACAGCTAATTGATTTCCTAGTTTAAAAGCTTCAGTGTCAATTCAACCGAAATGAAAGTGAAAGTAGTCAGTAGTGTAATTCTTAATGAGCGGTTAATTTAGAAATAATGTTGACATTTAGACTTAATCCTCAATCAATTTGTTTACCCAGAATTAGTATGAACTTCGTTGGTTAGTTTAAAAGTTAAAAGTAGCTGGTTAAATTCCATATTGCATAGTTATTAAATTTAAAGCTAGTGCTTCATGTATTGAATATCTTCTTTCTCTGATTAATAAAATGTTCAAAGTTTTACCTCTTAATTATGTGTATTCATCATACTGTTTCTGTTTTGCTAATTCATTTGGTTTGGGTCCAAACATATCGTGGGCCTGAACTATGGTATTATTCGACTGGGCTGCCCCAAATACAAATCGGAAGATTGCTTGGACACATCTGGTACTAAGTCGAAGACCCAGGCCCAATAACAAAATTCGACGGGCCTGGAATGTTTAAAACCGGCTAAGGCAAAAACAATATAGCAAATGTAGTTGAAATAGGATCGGACTTTAATAAAGTTAAATTGGGACGAGCCTCGCTCGAATAACAACGGGGCCCCCATTTAGTAATAAGATTGACATAATAGAACCGGAGAGGCTAATAGCGAATTCCATAGCCTCTCCCAAAGTTAAAAGCCGATATAGACTATCTTAAGGCACGATTTTAATATACCTTCCTATGAACGAGTGTGCACTTGGTGCGACTCAAATCCAAATCTCGGCAAAGCCGAAATACACCAAAAGTCATAGGCGTACTGGTTGCGGTATGACTCAAGGCGTGTTTCCGCGATGTCGCAAATTCCTAAAAAATAATATTTAATGTAAAAGCACATTATGTTGTTAAAATCTATAATTGAGTCAAACAAAAGTCAAGAACGACAGTGGAGCGACCGTGCTAAAACCACGGAATCCGGGAGTGCCTAACACCTTCTCCCGGGTTAACAGAGTTCCTTATCCGGACCTCTGCTTCGCAGACATTTATAAGAGTCAAAATTCCTCGGATTCGGGATTAACCGGTGACTTGGGACACCATTGTTATTCCCAAGTGGCGACTCTGATTAATCTCTAATAAAATCCCGAACCGATTGTCCTTTAATTGGAAAAACTCCTTCCCTTGCGTTATTTTATCCGTCTTGGGTAATTGAGCGTCGGGGTATACCCTACAAGTGTATTTATACGCTTTTAAGTTATGTGGGGTAGTAAAAAGGGAGGTGTGACAGCTCTGGCGACTCTGCTGGGGATCCAACCCTGAATTTCGATTTCAGGGTTTAAGAACTCGAGCTCCTTAGAACCGCCGTTCGCGTTTTTTGTTTGACTTCATTATGTGATTTGAATAACATGCTATGTGCTTTATCGCTTTTTGATATTATGTGAATTGTATATAAAACTTGTGCCGAAAACCCTTCTCTCTTCTCCCCCGGGGATGTGCTTACTGGTTGAGACTCCCCTTTCTGTTAAAGTCACCTTTAATTAAGAAAACAGAGGCCGGATAAGTTACAAAGCCGATTGACTCCGCGGGTCACCGGTACGTAGCCCCCTCCTCAATTCGAGTTGTCCTCTCGGGTACACGGTCTAGCAATCCATGAAACCGTAAGATTTTGAACATAGGTCTAGGACGATTATTTGCATCATATCTGACTTAGGGGACTCAACACAGGGGTTGGGTCCGTCTAGGACAGGTGACCCGGTATTAAAAAAGACCGAGCATGCTATGTGTTGCATTTTATTGTCCTTGATCGTTATGCGGAGCGGCGAAAATCCCGAGATTGGAAAATTGTTGAAAAAGAGAGAGAGAGGAAAGTAATGATTTGTAGAAAATAGGTATCCGGAAAATTTGAAAATTTGAAAAATCGGTGGAACATTTTTTGAAATAATTGGTCAAATAATCTGACCGAACTACGCAGGTTTGATTCTCGCCATTAGGTGGGATACGTAGGCAACCCTTAAACGGGTCCAACCACACTTTTAGAAAAAGACCAAAAAGATTTTCTTTTCAAATAATCGAGGTGATTGCTATTTTTGGAAATTGCCGAATGTTCCGAAAGGACGACGGAAGGTTGTTTTTGCAAAAATGGCCACTTCGAAAATCATTTTTCTTTTCTTTCATTCAAAAATTGAAAACTTGCATTGAAAAAGATTTTTCCTTTTCTAAATAAAATCACCTTAATAAATGTGCAGGACGAGCACGATGATGAATGAACAATTTTTCCTAAATAAAATCCCTTTGGAGCTGAGATTATGGTGGCAGGACATGGGATCCGATGGTCAAGACTGGGTCAAAAGGTACTTGAAAGGCCTTACGGGGTTACTCGAAATAGTTCCTCGAGGTGATGTGGTTAGAGCGTTGGTCACATTTTGGGATTCGGCACACAACGTATTTCATTTCCCAGATTTTGAACTTACCCCAACTTTGGAGGAGATTGCCTTTTACATTGGGAAGACCGAGGTTCCGCTGAAAGGAAAATACCCGGTATCTCCGAGGACGGTGAAAGTACATCGCTTCCTCGACTCTTTGAAAATTGCCCGGAATGTTCATAATGAAGATCTGGCCGACGGGTTTTGTTCTTTAAGCTTCATCTACAATAGGTTTGGACACGTTGGGGTTTCAATGATCTTACCAACAAATTATGCTGTAAGTCCAACCGAGCGAAATGGGAAGAACACCGGAGGTTCGCATTTTTGGTGGCATTTCTCGGAGTTGTTGTATTCCCGAGGAAAGATGGACATATTAATATAAAAGTTGCCGGAGTAGCTACCACACTGATAGTACAAGAAAACTGTACTCTGGCCCCGATGATTGTCGCGGATATCTATCGTGCTCTGACCGCGTGCAAAGCAGGGGCTAGCTTCTTCGAAGGGTGTAACTTGATCTTGCAAATCTGGCTAATTGAGCATCTATGCCACCATCCTTCGTATTCCAGCTATGGTTCGACCGAACGGACATGTTTGGAAGAGTTCAATACGAGGACAAAGGAAGTAAAGTTGCCAGAAGGAGTCCAAGGTTGGATTGTGTATCTTCGATCACTAACTGACGGTCAAATTGATTGGACGTATGACTGGTTACCTCTTGACGAGGTGATATACATGCCAACGGAGGGATCGCCGTTTTTGATCATGGGTTTGAAGAGTATACAACCCTATGCCCCATACAGAGCCCTGCGACAGTTGGGTCGGTGTCAGATTATTCCAAGAGATGGGGATCTCAGTGTGAAAGTTGTGGAGATTGGTCCGGACGGGCAATTCCCGGAAGCAAAAATCCGGCAAATCTAGAACGAATGCCAAAATTTGAAGATTGATACTTGTGTGCCGAATAGAGCAAAGGGGGAGATATCACCTGGGTACTCCACATGGTACCGACGAGGGTTTGAACACGAACGTCTTTCAAAGAGACCTCACTTGCAAGACCTGATAGAGCAATCCGAGGAAAATCTGAAATGGGCGGCCAAGGAAAAGGAATATAAGGCAAAAATCAGTCTGTTGGAAGATAAACTGAGAAATCTTCATTTCGAAAGTGGCTTACAAGCAGCATCCGATGAAGGGGAAAAGAAACAGCTGAAGAAAGAAAATGATGTGTTGAAGGCTCAAATAGCTCAAATGAAAATTGCATCCGATACCCCAGTTCGTTCAGCCCGCGATGAAAAGTTAATTGAGATTCTCCGGCGGAAAGTAAACGACTATAGCTTTGATTTGGACGTAGCTGAAAAAGAGTTAGTCAAGGCTCGGAAGCAAATGGACAAAGACGCCGAGGAAAGAGCCAAGTTGGTCCGGCAGCTACAAGGCAAGCATGATGTTGAAATAGCTCGGCTTAGAAAGAAAATGATCTCAGCCAAAGTCAAAAGTAACAAGATTATCAAAGATCTTGAAGAAGAAAGAGAGCACTGCTACACGACTATGGCTCGATTAGAATTGAAGCTGAAACAAGTGCAAAAGGACAACCAACACACCTTGGATGCTCGCGCTCAACAAATAAGTCGGCTATTGCAAGAAAAAGGGGTCATCAGAGAAAAGGTTGTTCGCATCGCCCAATACATCACCCGAAAGACTCAGCTTTGTGAAGATATGACTCGGAGGACTTTTGTATCTGCAGTAAAGTCTTTTGTACAACAAGTCATGGCCGACCTGGATAGGCTTCAAAGGGGTTTAGCATATAGGCCCGCGGCAAGGCCGAACGATGTCTCGCGGACACTAGGTGCATTAATGTACTCTTAGGTCATGCATCGTCTTTTATTTTTCTTTTCTTAAACATCACTTTGTAATCAAGGTTTTGAATTATCAATGAGAAAACAAAGTGTTGTTACCAATTCTTTTACTTTATGTCATTTCTTTGTAGGCAAATAAATAGGAACGTAATTATGAAAACGACAAGAAAAAAAAAAGAAAAAGAAAAAGAAAGAAAAAGAAAAAAAAAAGAGAAAAAGCAAGAAAAAGAAAAAGCAAAAGAGAAAAGAAGAAAAAGAAGAAAAAAAAGAAAAAGATGATTGGAGTGAGCAGCGGCCGGGATGATGCATAACGACTCGAGGAAAAGTCGTTACATCTTATTTATGCGCTGACAACTAACAAGTGTTGATGTTTGTGAGTCCGGATTTTCTAGGCAACTGGCATTCTGGCTACCCATCCATATAACACCAGATCTAAAAATATGACAAAGGCCGTGTCCCAGGAGATCGAGGCAACCATTGTAGACCCTGCTCACGAAGAAGAGATCGTGGATGTGGCAGGGATGAAAGAAGAAATGTACAAGTTAAGACAACAGATGGCCGAAATGTACCAGGCTTGGTCAAGAGGTCAACCACTACCAGCCTACCCTGCTAACCCTGCATATGTCCCTCCAGCCAATCCTAACCCCGAGCCACCAACAATGAACTCATCCTCCACCTACCCCGACTACCCTCAATACTATGCTTCCACCTCCCGGATACCACCACCTCCAGCCAAGCAAGCACCACCCCAGATACCACAAGTCGCTCCTGTATATGTGGCACCTCCGCCCGCTGTTATCCACAAATCCTCTAGCGAACCAATGTTTCATATCCAGGATTCTCATTACTACCCTCCGGAGCCGACTTTCAGACAACACGAATCTCATGCTCCGATGATGGAAGCAAGCGCCGGGCAGGAAGAGATGGCTCGGAAAGTGAAAAGCCTTGAGAATGCTTTCCGCAATATGCAAGGACTGGGAGGGCAAGTAAGTGTAGCCTACAAAGACCTGTGTTTGTTCCCTGAGGTGCAGCTTCCTGCGGGATTTAAGTTGCCAAAGTTCGACATGTACAATGGACACGGGGATCCGGTAGCTCATCTAAGAGGATACTAGAGCAAGATGAGAGGCGCGGGAGGTAGAGATGAATTGTTGATGGCGTACTTCAGCCAAAGCTTGAGTGGATCAGCGCTGGAATGGTATACCCGACAGGACCATACAAGATGATTCGTTTGGGATGACTTAGCGCAAGCTTTCGCTAGTCACTTTCAGTACAATTTGGAGATCATACCCGACAGGTTATCCCTGACCAAGATGGAGAAAAAGCTAGGAGAGAGCTTTAGAGAATACGGTTTTAGATGGAGGGAACATGCCGCTAGAGTGGATCCGCCAATGAAAGAAGGAGAGATGGTGGATTGTTTTCTGCAAGCTTTGGAGCCAACATACTACGGCCATCTAGTGTCAGCAATTGGAAAGAGTTTCAACGAAGTTGTGAAAATGGGAAGCTTTGTAGAAGAGGGTTTGAAGACAAACAAAATTATGAGTTTTTCGGCTATCAAAGCCACCAATCAAGCTATACAGAGTGGAAACGGAGGAGTGATGGGGAAGAAGAAGAAAGAAGAAGTAGCAACCATTGAAAGTAGGTCATGGAGTCGCAACCCACATTACAACCCACCAAGACCCTATCGCCAACACCCACCAAGCCCAGCAACTCCATATAATCCACCACCACCATCTTACCCGCCAAACCCCTATAACACACCGAGCCCATATAACCCGCCACCACCACCATACCCACTAACTGTACCATATTACCACCACCCTCAAGCCCAAGCTTACCCACCACCACCACCCCACGTGTGGAGAGCTCAAGCTCCACACAATGTGTACCACACCCAGAACACATACCCAGCCCCTAAACCTTACCGAAACCAGAATAGACCCAGGCCGGACGCTGATTGGAGAAACAAAGCAAGAAAAACATTCACTCCTCTCGGAGAATCATATACCAGTCTTTACCACAGGTTGAAAGAATTGGGGATGTTGAGACCAATTGCACCAAAAGTTCCAAACCCACCCCCGAAAAATCTTGATTCTTCTGTCAGATGTGAATACTGTTCGGGAACATTGGGCCACGATACCTGAGAAGTGTTGGCAATTAAAGAATGCCATTCAAGATCTTATCGATGAGAGGAAAATTGAAGTACAGGCTCCCGAAGCCCCAAACATTACCCAGAATCCATTGTCGAATCACCACGAAACGAATATGATAGAATTGGTGCAGGGTGATGGCAATCAAAAACCATCTCAGGCCGTCATGATGATAAAGTCGAGTGACAAGTTAGAGAAGGAAATTGTGAAAGAGGAAGCGATTGTTGAGAAACCAAAGCCAGTAGTGGTGGGAGGTTTAAAGGTGGTAGTTCCAGGTGCAAAGACGATCGTGACTGTGAAAGGAGCAAGTGCAGAGCCAGTAATCATAAAACCAGTAGTGCAAATGCCAGTGGTGAATACAAAGACCGTGCCTTGGAACTATAACAAGGTAGCAGTAGTTTACAAGGGAAAAGAGATTTCTGGTGAAATTAACGAAACGCATGGACTCACACGATCTGGAAGGTGTTTTGCTCCAGAGGAACTGAGAAAGATGAAGACGGTGAGAGAAAGTCAATTGAAGAAGCCAGTGTCGGAGGAGGAAGCAGAAGAATTTCTTAAGAAAATGAAGTCACAAGAGTACTCAGTGGTTGAGCAGTTAAGAAAGACCCCGGCCCAAATTTCTTTGCTATCTTTGTTGATACATTCAAAAGAGCACCGGAAGGCTCTTATGAAGATTCTAAATGAAGCTCATGTTCCGGAGAAGATTTCAGTGTGTCACTTGGAGAAGATTACTAGCAAAATTTTCGAGTCTAATAGGATCACCTTCTCTGATAGGGAGCTGCCGGTGGAAGGAACTGAACACAATAAAGCATTGTATCTTACAGTAAAGAGTGAAGAGTCAGTTGTGACCAGGGTATTGATTGAGAATGGATCGAGCGCGAACATTTGCCCGCTGTCAACTTTAGGGAAGCTGAACATTAGCCCGGACAGAATCCGGAGAAACAGTATCAATGTGAGAGGGTTTGATGGCGGAGGTAAGAACACGTTAGGAGATATTATTTTGGAAGTGACCATCGGTCCCGTTGATTTTACGATGGAGTTCCAGGTGCTCGACATCGCCGTATCGTATAACTTGCTGTTAGGTCGACCCTGGATTCATGCGGCCAAAGCAGTGCCATCTTCTCTACACCAGATGGTCAAGTTTGAATGGGAACAGCAAGAGATTGTTGTACACGGGGAGGAAAATGCTTGTAATGTGGTAGCACCTTTTGACGGTACTGATGGGGATAGAGGTCCTTGGGTCTACCAAGTGACGGATGCTGTTGTAGTGAACAAAATTGCTGAAGGAGAAAAGTTACCAACCCCGATGTTGGCACCAACAGCTGTAATGGTGGCCAGAGAAATGCTGAGAAACAGATTTGCACCGGGGAGGGGATTAGGCAAAACACTGCAGGGAGTCATTCAACCAGTTCAGCTTCCGGAGAATAAAGGTACATTCGGCTTAGGGTTCAAACCCACCTTTGCCGATATCCAAAGAGCCTCTAAAGCCAAGAAAGACTGGACCATACCCAAACCCATACCCAAATTATCCGACATCTTTATCAAGCCAGGTACAAAATATCAACCATCTGCTGCAGCAAAGTGCATTGAGACCCAACTTGATGAAGAAATGCTTGGTTTTAAGAAATTGTTTTGGGAGGTGAATACGATTGAAGCAGGGGAAGGCACGAGCAGAATGGACGTGCAATTTGTGGGACCAGGAATCACATTGAACAATTGGGAAGCTACTCCTTTCCCTATCAGGAAGGAGTCTTGGTAGTTAGCTCAAAATTTTCATCATTGCTTTCCCGAAAGTTGTTATTTTTATAGTTTCCCCATTTCCCTCATGAAAAGAAAATCACCATGTATCCCGAACATTGTTCATTCTTTTATCAATGAAATGCAGTTTTCCTTTTTCTTCACTTTTGCCTTATTTTTCTTTATTTTTCCTTTTGTACAGTTTTGCATGTGTTGATTCCAATGCCATGTCATGCGTGAAGGATTCTAGACCCAGTTCCGACAATCATGTTACTATACAAGAAATCGAGGAAGATAGCGAAATAGAATGTGAGGATGAGGAAGCCCTGGAGGAAATAAGTAAGGACATGAAACAATACGAGGAGAAACCCAAGCCGAATCTGAGTGATACAGAATCTATAAACTTGGGGAGCGAAGATGATGTCCGAGAAACAAAGATTAGTGTGCATTTAGAGGCACCCCTTAGGGATGAACTGATAAGGTTGTTACATGAATTTAAGGACATCTTTGCCTGGTCCTATGATGACATGCCCGGGCTTAGCACAGATCTAGTGGTACACAAGTTGCCTATCTACTCGAAATGCCGGCCAGTAAAACAAAAGCTGAGGAAATTCAAAACGGACATTAGCGTGAAAATAAAAGAAGAGGTGAATAAGCAGTTCGAGGCAAAGGTCATAAGAGTTACTAAATACCCCACCTGGTTGGCAAATGTTGTGCCGGTCCCGAAGAAAGATGGCAAAACCAGAGTGTGTGTAGACTATAGAGACCTCAACAAAGCTAGTCCTAAGGATGACTTCCCATTACCAAACATTCACATATTGATCGATAATTGCGCCAAGCATGAAATCGGTTCGTTTGTGGACTGTTATGCAGGTTATCACCAGATCCTGATGGACGAAGAAGATGCTGAGAAAACTGCCTTCATTACACCTTGGGGAACGTATTGTTACAGAGTAATGCCGTTTGGATTGAAGAATGCCGGGGCAACTTACATGAGGGCAATGACCACGATGTTTCATGATATGATGCATCGAGAAATTGAAGTATATGTGGACGATGTCATCATAAAGTCCAGAAAACAACCTGATCATGTGAAAGATTTGAGGAAGTTTTTCCAAAGACTCCGGAGATATAATCTAAAGCTCAATCCGGCGAAATGTGCTTTTGGAGTACCTTCAGGA
Source organism: Nicotiana noctiflora (assembly GCA_032618575.1). Taxonomy (NCBI): domain Eukaryota; kingdom Viridiplantae; phylum Streptophyta; class Magnoliopsida; order Solanales; family Solanaceae; genus Nicotiana; species Nicotiana noctiflora. The sequence continues at coordinate 18,129 of JASVEL010007445.1, forward strand.
AAACTACTGGGGTTTATTGTGAGTCGGCGAGGTATTGAACTGGATCCATCAAAGATCAACGCTATTCAAAGTCTACCTCCGCCGAAGAACAAGAAAGAGGTCATGAGCTTATTAGGAAGGTTGAATTACATTAGTCGGTTTATTGCTCAATTGACATCAACATGCGAGCCGATCTTCAAATTGTTGAAGAAAGATGCAGCAGTTAAATGGACCGACGAGTGTCAGGAAGCCTTTGACAAGATCAAGGAATATTTGGCCAATCCTCCGGTGTTAGTTCCTCCAGAACCAGGGCGTCCTCTGATTTTGTATTTGACGGTGCTAGATAACTCTTTCGGTTGTGTACTGGGTCAACATGATGAGACAAGCAAGAAAGAACAAGCCATCTACTACCTCAGCAAAAAGTTTACATCCTACGAGGTGAAGTATACCCAACTGGAGAGAACTTGTTGTGCATTGATTTGGGTGGCTCAGAAGCTAAAACATTATTTGTCAGCATACACTACGTACTTGATATCACGACTGGATCCTCTCAAGTATATATTTCAGAAGCCTATGCCTACGGGAAGATTAGCCAAGTGGCAGATTCTGCTCACAGAATTCGACATTGTCTATGTAACTCGTACGGCAATGAAGGCACAAGCTATTGCGGACCACTTAGCCGAGAATCCGGTGGATGATGAATATGAGCCATTGAAAACATACTTTCCGGATGAAGAGGCAATGCTTGTCGAAGAGATAGAGCAAGATGAGAGACCGGGATGGAAAATTTACTTTGACGGAGCCGTCAACAGCAGGGGCGTTGGTATCGGAGCGGTACTCATTTCAAGTACGGGTCAACACTATCCCGTTACAGCTCAGCTTCGATTTTTCTGTACCAACAATATGGCCGAATATGAGGCGTGCATCTTGGGATTAAGGATGGCAATTGACATGGGTATTCGAGAGATTTTGGTCATGGGTGACTCGGATCTCTTGGTACACCAAATTCAAGGGGAATGGGAGACACGAGATTTGAAATTGATACCATATCGGTATTGTTTGCACGAGTTGTCTCAAAGATTCCAATCTATAGAATTCAAGCATATCCCGAGAATGCACAATGAGATTGCAGATGCTTTGGCCACATTGTCCTCTATGTTGCATCATCCGGACAAGACATATATAGATCCACTCCAGATCCAAGTCCGAGGTCAGAATGCTTATTGTTTCGCTGTGGAAGAAGAGTCGGATGGAGAGCCGTGGTATCATGATATTAGAGAATACTTGAAAGCCGGCAAATACCCGGAGCAAGCCACTGGAGACCAGAAGAGAGCCATCAGGCGTCTAGCCAATGGATTTTTCTTCAGTGGAGGAGTGGTATACAAAAGAACACCGGATCTGGGTTTATTGCGGTGTGTGGATGCACAACAAGCAAATGAAATCATGATTGAAGTACATGCTGGAGTATGCGGACCCCACATGAGCGGATATGTCTTAGCATAGAAGATTTTGAGAGCGGGGTACTACTGGCTCACTATGGAGCGTGATTGCATCCGGTATGTAAAGAAATGCCATCAATGCCAGGTACATGGGGATCTGATCCATTCTCCGCCTTACGAGTTGCACACAATGTCAGCACCTTGGCCCTTTGTTGCTTGGGGCATGGATGTCATCGGCCCAATAGATCCAGCCGCTTCTAATGGACACAGGTTCATCCTGGTCGCAATTGATTACTTCACCAAGTGGGTTGAAGCTAAGACATTCAAGGCAGTGACGAAGAAGGCGGTGGTGGACTTTGTGCATGAAAATATTATATGTCGATTTGGAATCCCCAAGGTGATCATCACAGACAATGGAGCCAATTTAAACAGTCATCTCATGGCGGAAGTTTGTGAAAGGTTTAAGATCACGCACCGCAATTCCACACCCTACAGGCCAAAGGCGAATGGTGCAGTAGAGGCGGCAAATAAGAACATCAAGAAGATTCTCCGAAAAATGGTGGAGGGATCCAGGCAGTGGCATGAAAAGTTACCCTTTGCTCTCATGGGTTACCGCACGACGGTACGTACTTCTATCGGAACCACACCTTATACCCTGGTGTACGGAACGGAGGCTGTTATACCCGCAGAAATAGAAATACCGTCATTGCGAATTATAGCTGAATCTGAGATAGATGACGATGAATGGGTAAAGGCTCGGTTAGAACAGTTGAATTTGATTGATGAGAAGAGATTGGCCGCAGTCTGCCATGGGCAGTTGTATCAGCGAAGAATGGCCAGAGCATATAATAAGAAGGTACGACCTCGAAAGTTTGAAGTCGGACAGCTTGTTTTAAGGCGTATCTTACCACATTGGGCCGAGGCAAAGGGCAAGTTTGCGCCAAATTGGCAGGGACCGTTCGTGGTATCACGGGTGTTGTCCAATGGAGCATTATATTTAACAGATGTTGAAGGAAAGTGCGTAGAGACTGCTATCAATTCAGATGCGTTCAAAAGATACTATGTATGATTCCTTTTCAATTATGTGTTTTGTATTTTGTTGTGATTTTGGAATTGAAATGACGAAGGCGTTTTATTCTCTATCCAAACACTTTATCCATTGATAACCCCTTTGAGCCCTAATGAATGAATTCTTTCATATCCCTCTCTCGGAATCACTCTAGTGCAATAAGAGCGAAATTGCCAGAATAAAAAATGAAATGATGAAAAAAATGATGAAAAGAAAATGAAATAAAAAAAAAATGAAAAAAAAAAGACAAGAAATCGGGAAAAAGTCAAAAGAAATCCATCTAACTTATGAAGTTGGATGAACTACATTTGACTTGATCCCGAAAGGGTACGTAGGCAGCCTCTCTGAGGTTCAGTCACAATAAAGGAAAAATCCAAAAATTCCCCACATATAGAAACTGGGGCAGAAGTTATGTTTAATAATTCCGAGAGTTGTAAATATTTTTAACCCTCGTTGAAATTTTGAGCCTTTATATCTTTCTTTCTTATCCCATCCAGAAGCCACGTTACAGTCCAAAGAAAGACCTTCTAATCAATTTTGAAATGATAACAAATACAGCGAAGGAGGAGCGAAGCATCGGATAATACCCGTGGTACGGAAAACAAAATAGAAAAAGGAAAAATGGAAAAATGAAAAAATGAGAGAGTCTCATCGGTGAAAACCTTAACCGGCACCGTGAGGCGATTGTGATATTGAGAGAAATAAAATGAGAGAGTCTCATCAGTGAAAACCTTAATCGGCACTGTGAGATGATTGTGAGGTTGAGAGAATAAATGAGAGAGTCTTATTGGTGAAAACCTTTCGAGGCACCGTAAGGCGATCATCAGAAAAGAGAAAAGGCAACAAAAAAGAGTATCGGTTGGGGTCAAAGGCAATCCGGAATTAGAATAATGAGGTTGAACGAACTGGGTCGGAGTTTAAATACATGGCATGGTCGACGGAATCAGCCAACACACCCAGATAAGTTCTATCGCTTCTCCAAAACACCTTTACCCTCTTTCATTTTTCTGCATTTCATTGTTTACCCTTTTGAGAGCTAACAACCAGCTCCCGATAATGGAAGTTGAAACAACACTGGATCCGAAAGGATAGAAGATTGGGGAGGAGAATAAAGAAGCTTGGCAAACATGGCCAAAGAAAAAGAAAAAACAAAACAAAAATGGAAAAATGAGAAAAATACAAAAAAGAGTCTGCAAGGGACAAGAAGTCGGAAGTCATGCAACACGAGAAAGTAAAAAAACAAAGGAAGCAATAAGAAATGGGGACGGCAGATGCCAGTTGCCAGCAGTTTATATCTAATAAATTTTGTTTCATGCAAGGAACAAATTGTCACTAATCACTTTAAAGTGAATGTGACCAATGTGGAAAATTTAAAATACCAAAAAGAGAAAGTCCGCCGAATAAGTGGAGAAATTCACAGGCAAGAGATAAGTTGGTAAAAAGAAAATACCAAAAAGAGGAAGGTAACATCTTTTAAAATCTGCTCCCCAGTCCTTCAAATACGGGAATATTTTCTGCATTCGCATTGCACGTTTAATTTCCGTTAGGCGCCCACCTTCAAATACGGGAATATTTTCTGCATTCGCATTGCACGTTTAATTTCTGTTAGGCGCCCACCTTCTAATACGGGAATATTTTCCGCATCGCATTGCACGTTTAAATTTTGTTAGGCGCCCACCTTCAAATACGGGAATATTTTCTGCATCGCATTGCACGTTTAATTTCGTTAGGCGCCCACCTTCAAATACGGGAATACTTTTCTGCATCGCATTGCACGTTTAATTTCCGTTAGGCGCCCACCTTCAAATACGGGAATATTTTCTCTGCATCGCATTGCACGTTTAAATTCCGTTAGGCGCCCACCTTCTAATACGGGAATACTTTTCTCTGCATCGCATTGCACGTTTAAATTTCGTTAGGCGCCCACCTTCTAATACGGGAATATTTTTTCTGCATTCGCATTGCACGTTTAATTTCCGTTAGGCGCCCACCTTCAAATACGGGAATATTTTCTGCATCGCATTGCACGTTTAAATTTCTGTTAGGCGCCCACCTTCAAATACGGGAATACTTTTCTGCATCGCATTGCACGTTTAAATTCCGTTAGGCGCCCACCTTCAAATACGGGAATACTTTTCTGCATCGCATTGCACGTTTAAATTTTGTTAGGTGCCCACCTTCTAATACGGGAATATTTTCTGCATCGCATTGCACGTTTAAATTCTGTCAGGTGCCCACCTTCTAATACGGGAATATTTTCTGCATCGCATTGCACGTTTAATTTCAGTTAGGTGCCCACCTTCTAATACGGGAATACTTTTTCTGCATCGCATTGCACGTTTAATTTCTGTTAGGCGCCCACCTTCTAATACGGGAATATTTTTCTGCATTTTGCATTGCACGTTTAATTTCAGTTAGGCGCCCACCTTCTAATACGGGAATATTTTTCTGCATCGCATTGCACGTTTAATTTCTGTTAGGTGCCCACCTTCTAATATGGGAATACTTTTTCTGCATCGCATTGCATATTTAAAATTCTGTTAGGCGCCCACCTTCTAATACGGGAATACTTTTCTGCATTCGCATTGCACGTTTAAATTCAGTTAGGCGCCCACCTTCAAATACGGGAATATTTTTGCACATCATGGTTTATACAGTTAAAAAGCCCACACTGGGGCAGAAAAAGAAAAAAAAAGAGGTAGTTTGTTGTTTTGTTTTAAGCAGGTTCAGTTCGAGATCAAGAAAAACAAGAAAATCAACAAAAAAGAGAGTCAACAAGAAAAGAAAAATCAACAAAAAAAAGAGAGTCAGCATCAAGGAAAATCAACAAAAAAGGAAGATTCTGCATCACCGGAAAGGGAAGAAGAGCAAAAGCTAGATTAGGAACAATTGTAATTGTAGGATCTTAGAATAGCTTCTTCATTTTACATTTTTCCCCCCGGTGTAATAAGGAGTAAGTCAGCAGATCTCAACAGTGTCAATGCAACAGTGAGTCTGGTAGTTTTTAAAACTGCCAGACCTTCCCGAACTACACTGACCTGATTCCCGTTTAGCCCAGGATATGTAGGCAACCTCTAAAGCAGGGTGCGGTCAAAAGGTTTTCAAAAATGCTTTCACGGAATGTGCCGATGTGCAAAAATCTCTCATTACTGCTCACTTGTCTTTGCACTGAAACTCTTCGTGTTCCCGAGCAAAGAGGGGCAGCTGTGAGCACATGATTTTTGCACCGGGCAAATAATTCCAAAATTAAAATAAAATGTTTTTGAGTGCGATTACTTGCTTTGTTTGAAATTAATTATATTTTTCGTGTGTTTGAATAAGTAAAAAATTAGAAAAAATCAAAAAAAAAAATAGTAGTAATTAATTTGTTAGTTTAGTTAATTAGAAAATTAGCAAAATAGTTTAAACAGGAGAAAATAAAGAAAAATAGCAGAAAAATTGCAAAAAATATTAGAAGATTAGAGTAAATAGGAAATTAGGTTTTGTAATTTTTCATAAAAGAAAAAGAAAAAAAAGTATAAAAGGAAATACATAAAAATCATTAAAACCAGAAAATACAAAAATAGATATATATATAATAAACTTGGGCCAATTGCAATCCAAGTCACTGGCCCAATGTGTTGGCCCAAAGGTGATCCGGTCCAGGCTCTCGACAGACTTGATCTCAGCCGCCCAACCTCGTTGATCTGACGGCTGGGATATTTAGTTGAACTTATGCCTTAATTAATTTAAGAGATGGCATCTGGACCGTCCGTTTGAGTTAATCTAACGGGTGATGACCTTAGTCTCATATGCAACTAAACGACGCCGTTTTAGTAACGTGCGTGTGAGCCGTTGATCTTGATCGTTTGAACGGATGAGATTATCTCGGATTCAATGGCTATATAATGCCTTTGTCCGAAAATTTTCGCCCATTTTACATTAACCCTAATAGACAGCCGCCTCTTCTCTCATGCTTCGTCTTCTTCAGACATCATCGGCCATGGAGGCCACCACCTCTTACGGTGGTCTCCGGTCGCCTCCATCAGCCCTCTTACCCTTCTCTCCTTCTTCTTCACCCCAAGCACCCAGAAATTCCAGAAAACCAACCATTCTTCTGAAACTCCAGTCACCGGAATCCTCGCCGGTGACCACTCATACAATGAATCTCCGCCTGAAACCAATGCCATTCGAACCCTTTCTCTTTGATCTGTCCACCCATACCACTGGCTCCCCTCGAATCTACCCAGATCTTGTCGAATATCCAAAACAAAGTCGCCGGAACCCTAACTCCGGCGACCTCCAAACTGGAAACCTTTCAAGATCCGTTCTTTACCCTCACCCAAGCACCCCTCTTCAAGCTGAAATCAAAAAAGGCCTCGTCTTTAGGCCTGAAAGAAAATCAGAGAAGGAAAAGAAGATAATTGAAAAAGAGAGATATCTGGAAAAGAATAAAGAAAAAGAAAACAAGAAGAGAGAATAAAGAAGAAAAGGACTCGTGAGAGAGTGAGGAAAAGAAAAGAATAGGAAGCTCGGGGGACCGGCCCCGCAAGCTAAGTCCCCTTACCCTTTTTGTGTTTTATTGCTTTCTTTTGTCTGTTTATTTTCATGTTTTTTCTTCTGTTTTGTTGTTTCGATCCAGTTTTTGTTTCTTTGGTTTAAAAGGATTTGCCATTATCTCACTTTCCTTTTTCATGCTTCTGTGCATTATGATCCTTGGTCTGTTAGCTTTCCATAGCCTGACTGTCTTTCTCTTCTGTTCTTTGCATGTTTAACTTTAGCTCTAGTTTAGTTGTTTGACTTTCATCCTCCTTTATCTTTATATCAGGTTGTCTTTTGTTAGTTTGCGATATCTTGACTATTCTTCTTTCTGTTTCTTCACTTGTTTAGTTTTAGTGAATGTTCAGCCGTTTTAGGGTTATCTTGTGGTTTGCTCCTCTGTTTCAATGATTTCCCTGTTCTTCTTCGTCTTTTTTGTTTGTATATAAGGTTTTCTATTTGTTGATTTTAAACACCTCTGTTGTTTTTCTTGTCTATGGTTAACTGCATGATTTAGTTTTAGTCTTAGTTTAGTCATCTTGATTCCCACTCTCCTTCATATCCTGTTCATATTAGGGTTCTCTTATGTTGGTTTATGATATCCCTTCTGTTCTTTCATCTGCTAATTGGCATGTTTAAGATTGGGGTTAACTTTTAGAAACTTGGTTCAATGATCCTGGTTTTCATTTCTGTCATTTTATATGATAATATTAGGGATTCTTTTTTCTTCATTCATGCTTCATGTCTTTCCTGTTCATCTTCACCTCCACTACATGTTCACCTGCATGTGTTAGATTAGGTTTAGCTTTTGAAAAGTTTAGGTCTAATAGTAATGATTATTGTCATTTTTGCCTATTCTGTTAGAGCCATGTCATGATAGTCCATTAGTGTTATGCCTGACTAAACCATGTTTTATCTTTTATTGACTATTTTGTGATAGCTTACGCTTTGTGTCCCTATATCATGAATCCTGGTGGTTTTTGAAGTTGATCAAACTTTCATGTGACATGAATTGGTAGTAATTAGGTCTTGTTTAACATGAGTTCATACTTTGTCTCATAAAATTGGATAAAGTGAGTTAATTAACTGAAATTCAACCATATCAATTGCCTCTCTGAGTTTTGGTTGATTATTGCACCTTGTTTGGTTTTATATGTCTTAATATGCAATCCATGTTGAAGTTGACTTAGCTTTATTAGTTCTGGTTGAGTGTAAGTGTTTGATTAACACTGATTGAACACTAGGGAATTGGTTATAGCTGTTAGTGCTAGGTTTCATAAAATGGCTAGTTTTTAAATAGGTTAAAACTGAAAATGAACAAAATAGGCTGTTAATTAAATAATTGGTCTAAGAATGGTCAACCTTGCAAAGGGTTGACCTATTCTATAAGGCCCTAACACATAGCTCACTGTTAACAGTGGCTGGTTGTGCAAAAGGGCTATGTTTGCAAATGCAGACTAGCCCAGGCTCTATATTGAGCCCTGAACAGCAAAGTGGCCAAACCTGTAAAGGTTTTGGGCCCAGCTGTTCAGTATATGGCTTTGATAGCCCAAGCCAAGTCTCAACTTGAGACTGGCTAGTTCTTAAATAGTTTAAACATAACAATAAAACAGACTATGCCTGCAATTAGCTTTAATTAGGAATAAATTGGTCTTAATTGATTGGAATTAGTTTAAAAGTGGCTAAAATTGAAATAGTTCTTAAAAAATAAAACTGGCCAGCCCTTAAATACTAATGCCAGGGCTGGCTATTAGTTAAATAGGTTCAAAACAAGCTGAAATCTGCCTTAGGTAAGCTGGTAAATCAGCAGTGCCCTTAAGGGCACAATTGGGAATTGAATAGGTAAAATAGTAATAGTTTAGAACTTAAAAGGGTAATGGAGACATTTATGCTCCTGATTTCTGCAGTTTTGCAGAGATTTAGGGGTATAATGGTCTCCTAAAAATGGGAAATCTGTAAAAATCTTAAACCCCTAAGGTCATACTAGTAAAAGGCCCTAAAAGGAATCTTTTAGAACCTTCCAGCACATGCTGGAAGGGTTTTTCATAACAGAAATAGGGGCTAAAGTGCATAATTCATAAATTTAGGAGGGGGGAAGTGGGATGAATCCCATACTTCCTCCCCAAGTTTTCAGCCCTAAAAAATATCTATATATACCTCTAAGAATGGGGCTAAAAGGGGGCTCCATTGGAGAGAAGTCTGAAAACATACCAAAGCTGAAATTCATACAAAAGCTTGAGAGATAAAAATAGCAATAGAGTAATAGGATTTTCTGGAATTTTCGAGTTAGAACTTGTTGGTTTTTATTGGTTTTGCTGGGTTCTTCTGCTCGAATTTTGCTGGGCTTTCTGCTTTGCTGATTGCTGTTTGGTCTCAGTCATTTAGCATTCAAACCTTCCTGTTGCATTGCTCTGAGTTGATTGCTGTTACTTACCTGCTTATCCCTAGACTCATTGGATTTTCGTTTGTTAATTCAGGTACACTACTCTATACTTGAAGCTGTAACCTCAAGTTGAATCAATGACATGAAGATCCTTTTAGTTTGTATATTGTGTAACTCATTGGTATTACTATCTTGATAGCTTAACAGTGTAGAGGTAGTATAGAATACAATGGTACAAAAACAGAAACAAAAGCCTTGTAATAAGTAGTGATACAGCGGTAGTATAGTCATAGTAATACATTACACCTAGTTTAAATAGGAAAAAAAAAACTTAAAACATAAGTAAACAAATCATGATATCAAATATCAAATAACTACTGTTTCATAGAGAATGTCGTAGATCAATATGTAGTAGTAAGCAGGCTTAAAAGGAAACTCATGAATTAGAGAACACAATAGATCACCTGCGAATGGGTAATGTGATATAAAAATAGAAGCAAACGGTAGAAATCCAGTGATAAAATTCCAGTGTACATTTCACAGCCACTTAGTGTATTAATATCGGCACCCATTAGTAAGTTTATAAACTATAGATCTTATTTCATACAGCTAATTGATTTCCTAGTTTAAAAGCTTCAGTGTCAATTCAACCGAAATGAAAGTGAAAGTAGTCAGTAGTGTAATTCTTAATGAGCGGTTAATTTAGAAATAATGTTGACATTTAGACTTAATCCTCAATCAATTTGTTTACCCAGAATTAGTATGAACTTCGTTGGTTAGTTTAAAAGTTAAAAGTAGCTGGTTAAATTCCATATTGCATAGTTATTAAATTTAAAGCTAGTGCTTCATGTACTGAATATCTTCTTTCTCTAATTAATAAAATGTTCAAAGTTTTACCTCTTAATTATGTGTATTCATCATACTGTTTCTGTTTTGCTAATTCATTTGGTTTGGGTCCAAACATATCGTGGGCCTGAACTATGGTATTATTCGACTGGGCTGCCCCAAATACAAATCGGAAGATTGCTTGGACACATCTGGTACTAAGTCGAAGACCCAGGCCCAATAACAAAATTCGACGGGCCTGGAATGTTTAAAACCGGCTAAGGCAAAAACAATATAGCAAATGTAGTTGAAATAGGATCGGACTTTAATAAAGTTAAATTGGGACGAGCCTCGCTCGAATAACAACGGGGCCCCCATTTAGTAATAAGATTGACATAATAGAACCGGAGAGGCTAATAGCGAATTCCATAGCCTCTCCCAAAGTTAAAAGCCGATATAGACTATCTTAAGGCACGATTTTAATATACCTTCCTATGAACGAGTGTGCACTTGGTGCGACTCAAATCCAAATCTCGGCAAAGCCGAAATACACCAAAAGTCATAGGCGTACTGGTTGCGGTATGACTCAAGGCGTGTTTCCGCGATGTCGCAAATTCCTAAAAAATAATATTTAACGTAAAAGCACATTATGTTGTTAAAATCTATAATTGAGTCAAACAAAAGTCAAGAACGACAGTGGAGCGACCGTGCTAAAACCACGGAATCCGGGAGTGCCTAACACCTTCTCCCGGGTTAACAGAGTTCCTTATCCGGACCTCTGCTTCGCGGACATTTCAAGAGTCAAAATTCCTCGGATTCGGGATTAACCGGTGACTTGGGACACCATTGTCATTCCCAAGTGGCGACTCTGATTAATCTCTAATGAAATCCCGAACCGATTGTCCTTAAATTGGAAAAACTCCTTCCCTTGCGTTATTTTATCCGTCTTGGGTAATTGAGCGTCAGGGTATACCCTACAAGTGTATTTGTACGCATTTAAGTATGTGGGGTAGTAAAAAGGGAGGTGTGACACCTTCTACATCAATACACAACCTATCCCCACTCTCGATGTATCAGAATACACGGTATAAGAACCTGAAGCTAATGGTAAGACTAAGCTGTCTTGAGCTTCTGAAAGCTCTCCTCACACTCATCCAACCATACGAATGATTCACCATTCTACGTCAACCTGGTCAATAATGAAGAAATGGATGAAAATCCTTGAACAAACCGGCGATAATGCCCCGCCAAACTAAGAAAACTCCGGATCTCCGTAGCTGAGGACAGTCTAGGCCAACTCTACACCGCCTCTATCTTCTTCGGGTCAACCTGAATACCATCACAAGACACCACATGAGCTAGAAAAGCTACAGACTCAAGCCTAAAGTCGCACTTGGAGAACTTTGCATACAGCTTCTCCTCCCTCAACCTCTGCAATACAACTCTCAAATGCTGAGCATGCTCCTCCAGGCTACAAGAGTACACTAGGATGTCATCAATAAACACAATCACAAAAGAATCCAGCTATGTCCGGAACACACTGTTTATCAAGTGCATGAACGCGGATGGGGCATTGGTCATCCCAAAAGACATCACAAGAAACTCATAGAGCCCATATCTCATCCTGAAGGTTGTCTTCATAATATCAGAATCTCTAATCTTCACCTGGTGAAAGCCTGAATGAAGATCAATCTTTGAGAACACCCTCGCTCCCTGGAGCTGATCAAATAAATCATCAATGTGCGGTAGAGGATACTTGTTCTTAACTGTTACCTTGTTGAGCTATCTACAATCAATACACATCCTCATTGAGCCATCTTTCTTCTTAACAAACAACACCAGTGCACCCCGCGGTGACACACTAGGGTGAATGAACCCCTTATCTAGGAGCTCCTAAAGCTTCTCTTTCAATTCCTTCAACTCGCCTGGTGCCATATGATAAGGAGAATAGAAATGGGCTGAGTGACCGGCACCAAATCAATACCAAAATCGATATCCGTGTCCGGCGGCATGCCCGACAGGTCTGATGAAAACACATCTGGGAAGTCCCTCACAACGGGCACATAATCAATACTAGGAGTCTCAGCTCCAACATCCCTCACAAATGCTAAATATGATAAACACCCCTTTTCAACAATCCTCTGAGCCTTTAAGAATTAAATCTCCCGGCTAGGGACATAATAAGGCGAACCCCGCCACTCAATTGGTGGAATACCAGGAATAGCCAATTTAACTATCTTGAAATGACATTCCAGTATAGCATGGCATGGGGATAACCAATCCATACCTAATATCACATCGAAATCTACCGTACCTAGCAATAGCAAATGAACTCGGGTCTCCAGACCCCCAATAGAAACAAGACAGGATCGATAGATGTGATCCACAACAATCGCATCACCCATCAGGGTGGATACATGCACAGGAAAGGCAAGACAACCATGGGTCGTACTAAAATGATGAGAAAAATAAGAAGACACGTATGAATATGTAGACCCGAGATCAAACAAAATAGAAGCATCTCTGTGGAAAACTGAAATAATACCTATGATTACTGCATCTGAAGCAACAACATCTCTACTATCTGGAAGTGCATAGAAACGTGCCTGACCACCACTCGATCGCTCCTCACTCCTGGGGCGACCTCTAAAAGACTGACCGCCACCCCTACTAGACTGGGATGGTACTGAAGTAGATGGAGCTGAATAGGAGGGATGATCCCTCTACTGAGACCTACACCTGCAAAGTCGGGGAAACTACCTCCTCATGTGGCCAAACTCGCCACACTCAAAACAACTGCCCGACGCTGGAGAAAGGGACTGAAGGGAATCCCTCACCGGAGATGAACCCTGGGCTAAAGAAGAAGGTGCTGAACTCTGAGCTAGGAGGGCGCTGAGTGAAGACTAGCCCTACTGATAACCCTAGCGGCCATGGCTGGAAGAAGCTCCACTGTGCTCTGGTGACCTGACTAAGGAGGTCTAAATGAACGACCTCTGCCCTGATGAAACTGGCCCCTAGATGGAGCACCACTATAGTTGCCCGAACCTCGAGGCCTCTTGGACTCCCTCTCCTCTCGCTGTCAGCGATGATCTGCCTCAATCTTGTGTACCATATCCACTACCTCATCGAAGGATGCTGCCACTACACTCTCCCTGGTCCTCAAGATACAAATAGAACAATTGAGGCCATCTATGAACCTCCCGATCCTCTCCCAATCTGTCGGGATCATCCACATAACATGTCTGGCTAACTGAGTATACATCAACTCGTACTGAGTCACTGTCATATCACCTTGAACTAGCCACTCAAACTGGCTGTATAACTCCTCTCTGCGGGACTGCGACACATACTTCTCTAAAAAGAGAGTGGAAAACTGCTGCCAGGTAAGGGGCATTGCCCCTGCAAGACTACGCCTCTCGAACTCCTCCCACCATATGAATGCTGGCCCCGAAAACTAGAATGTAGTAAAAGAAACCCCACTAGAATCAAGAATCCTTGCTGTACGTAACATCCTTTGACACTTATCCAAGAATCCCTAGGCATCCTCGCCCTCAGTACTACTGAATATAGGCAGCTGAAGTCTGCCTAGCCTCTCTAACTGACGTTGTTCGTCGTCAGGCATCACCGGAACAACATACCCTAGGCCTGGCGCAACTGGACCAACTGTAACAGCCGGTGCAACTACCTGAGCTGGGGCTGCCTCTGGTGTCTGAAGTCCAAGCACAACCTTCTCTAGTGTGCGAGCTGCAGAGGTCTGATGACCACCCGTGATCTGAGATGTCGCGGCGGCAATAGTAGCTGAAACTGCCTGAGCCAACATAATACAAACAGATAATATCTGGGCCAATGTCTACTGAAGGCTAGGAATAGCAATAGGCACTGCCGGTGCCTGAGCGGGTGCCGTTGGGGCCTCAACCACCGGGGACTGATCCTGAATAGGGGCAACAGGTGGGTCTACTAGCACTGCCTCTGCTGCTTTACCACGACCACGACCGTGACCACAGCCTCTAGCTGGTGGCAATAGTGGTCATCCACCTTGTCCGGTAGCACGAGTCCTCGTTATATGAGAGAGAATAGAATACAGAAGTTCAATTCTCGGAACAACAAAACCGCATGATAAAGTTCAAGAATATGAAGTGTTTCCTAAAATCTCTACAACCTCCCGAGAATAAATACAGACGTCTCCGTACCGATCCGCGAGACACTACTAACCGGCTCAAGACTCATGAGGTCTAGTAACCTAGGCTATGATACCAACTTGTCACGACCCCAAACCCGATCGTGATGGTACCTAGCACATTGCTAGGCCAGCCCGACCAATCACACACATCACCGAACTACCAGCTCACATCTTTGTTTCAAAATCAATAATAATAAGATAGTTTACAAAGTGCAGCATAAGTAATAAAATAACTCAAAAACAGTGCAATACCCTCCCACAGATTTGGGGGTCACAAGTCAAGAGCCTCTACTGAATAACATAGTTATACCAACTCTGTATACAAAATAAGTCTGAAAATGCGGAATGTCTAATAATCATAAGAAAACAAGGGAGAGTCGGGTCTTGCAGATGCCAGGCAGCTTCATCGACAACTCCGAAATGCTCTGGAAACAACTGAAAGTCAGCCCTGCTGAGAGGTACCTAGATCAGCACATATGGTGCAGGGAGTAGAGTGAGTACTTCCAACTCAGTGGCAATAGGCATGTATACTGATATTAAAGGTAAGAACACCCAATAATACCACACAGTAAAGCTATACAATATCTCATTTTATCCTTTTTAACAGTATAAGTCTCAGGGAAGCTATAATAGGTAAAGCAAGTAAGTACAAATGAGTAAAATGCAATGCAGATGCATGAACATGATGCTACAACGCATAGCCTGATCCATTTGGGTACCCGCGCTCACTGTGGGGGTTCAGACTCCAGAGGGACTCCTACAGCCCAAGCGCAATATTAGTGACATATGCTGCGGCGCGCAGCTCGATCCACTATTTGTCCAGCTACAACAATGCAAGCCTCACATGCACAAATAATTATCATTTTTTTAATCTGTTTAGCAGAAATTATAGAAATCAGTGTTCAAAAACCTCAGAGTTTGCAAATCATTTTTAGACAATGTTAAGCTCAGGACTAATATCATGAAAACATGTTATAATCATAGAAGCAGTGATAACGATCCTCACGGGATCCAAATAACTGGCACACAGCCCAAATATGTCCACAGCCATCCAAGTAGGAGGTTTACCGGCTCATTTATCGCTAACAACACAGTACAATGCCACACAGTCGGACTAAGCCATAGTCCCCAATCACAATCATCCCTGCACTCACCGTAGAGTACGTGTCTCGCCTCAATACAGCATCACATCGTGATATACTAGGGTTTCAAACCCTTAGGTCATCATCCACACCCATTACTCACCTCGAACTGGCTCAAATACTAGTCCGCAATGCCTTTCCCTCTAGAATCGACCTCTGCGGGTGCCAAATCTGATCAAAACCAATAGGAATACATCAAAATAGGCTAATGGAACATAACACAATCGAAATAACTTGAAAAACACTTAAAACACGAAGTTGCCAAAACTTGATCCCCGGGCCCACTTCTCGAAAAATTTTAAAATTCACATTTTCGGAATCCTCGTCTCACCACGAGTCCATACATATCAAATTTATCAAAATCAGAGTCCATTTGACCCCTCAAATCATCATTTTACCATTTTTTAGGCTTCAAGCAAAAACCTCTATTTTTACACTTTGTGATTTAGATGAAGATTATAGGATAAAATCATGTAATTAGTCCACAAAACTTACCTCCAACCGAAATCTAGGTGAAAACCTCTTACTCCCCTATTCAATAGCTTCAAAATATGCCCAACAACGGAAGAAATGGGTTTTGCTTGCGTCTGAAATGTTATTAAACTTATCTGCCCGACCTAAGAATCCTCTTATGCGACCGCGACCTCCTGCCCGCGATCGCGATGCACAAACAACCAAACCCATGCGAACGCAATAAAATCCTTCACGATCGCGTATAACAAAATTCACTGGCCTCAAAAATGACTTACACGATCGCAATACCTTGTCTGCGATCACAAATAACAACCTCGACCAACTACGCGATCACATAACCATACCTGCGACCGCTGAGCACAAAAATGACACCTTCCCCAAACCTTCTACGCGATCACAGGAGAACCATTGAGATCGCAGAGAACAAAACCTAGCAACTTATGACAGCAAAAATCTGACTTGAAGCTTAACAAAAAATGATCCGTTTGGACCCCCAGATTCACCCCGAGGCTCCCGGGACCTCAACCAAAACAACCAACCTACTCCAAAACATGATATGAACTTGTTCCAATCATAAAAACGCACCCTTAAACACAAAAACCATTAAATCAAGGCGGATTCAAGCCTAAGTTTCAACTAAAACTTCTGAAACCTACATTCAATCAAAAACCCGACCAAACAATATCCGAATGACCTAAATATTTGCAAACTTATCCAAATCACCTAACGAAGCTACTGCAACTGCCACAATTCCATTCAAACTCCCGGATCAAAATCTCACCTATCAACCGGATTCCACCAAAATTCCAACTTCGCCAATTCAAGCCTATTTCTACACCAGACCTCCAAATTCAATTCCGATCACTCCCCTAAGTTACAAATCACCTCCCGAAGCAAACTGAACAACCAGATTCCACATCCGAGCCCTCTAATCATATAGTCAACTTCAAGTTGACGTTTCTGAAACAAACTCTCTTCTAAGAGGCTATATGCCTTATTTTCAACCAGAATCAATCCAAATTCACCCGATAAACTCTAATACTGATATAGAAACATGAGGCAACACAATAAGGGGGAAACGGGGCGGTAACTCTTGCAACGACAGGTTGGATCGTCATAGTAAATAATAATTGAGCAGCAAGAAATCATGAAAGGCACTCCATCATGCTATATAGAACAGTATAACCCTTTGAGAAAACAGTAAAAACTGTGAAAATCCTTTATAAAATATCTATCTCGGTTAAAAAGAAACCTATTTTTAAAATATCCTTTTCCTACAGTCAAGCAGATAAATGTGTAATCAGATAGTGCAAGTCCGCACATAAGTTAGCCCCTCGGGCACATCACTCTATTAACAAATAACACCAGAGTGTCTGGTAAGCAATGTAAGAAGTAGCATGGATGCTAATGATATGAGAGTGCTTAATGTCATTACACGAAGTACAAATAGGAACCACTGCATGAATACAATGCAATGCACATGACCGGTACACTCAGGTACCCACTGCGACGTGCAGTCCGAGCCAACCATATTTAATGCCGACGACGCTCACTGGGGGTGTGTACAGACTCCGGAGGGGTTCCTATGGCCTAAGCGCAATATCAAGCCATCTCGTGGCATCAATAAATTCCCGGTCAATCATTGTTACCTTACCGATTAGTCATTGTTACCTGACCACTTTACATCATACAGTGTCATTGTTACCACTATTTCAAGTCACGTCATACAGTTTCATTGTTACCACTTATTCAAAATCATTGTTGCGGCGCGTATCGCGATCCATGCTCAGTCCAGAAATGCACATAAGCTACTTGGGCAATGTCAAACAAATGATTCTTAGCTCAAAACGTCAATAAAATCTAGTTTGAGTTTTCAAATCTTAGAAAAATGGTTGAGTTTGCAAAACAGTATTAAAAACCCGGGATCGAGATCCAATAATGTGCATAGTAACGCAAAATCATCGATATCAACCCTTGAAGGATTCAAATAATTGACACGAAGCCCAAAACATGGCAATCAACCCAAATAATAGTGATAACAAGTAGTTCAGTCAAATAAGCGGTAACCATCAACAATCGGGACGGACCAAGTCACAATCCCCAACGGTGCTCTACCCCATACTCATGTCTGGTGTGCAAGTCACCTATATATAACACTATGATATGAAAATTTGGGGTTTCAAACCCTCAGAATATCATTTACAAGTATTACTCAACTCGAACCGGTGGAATCTCTAGCTCGCGATGCCTTGGCCTCTCGAATCTGCCTCCACGCACGTCGAATCTAACCAAAATCAATGAGAATACATTACAATATACCAATGGAACAATACCCAATCGAAAACAACTGAGAAATAGCAGAAAACTTGAAACAAGCAAAAGCTGAGCCCAGGCCCGCTTCTCGGAAAATTACAAAATTCTCATTACTAGATTCCTCGTCTCGCCACGGGTCCATGCCTACCAAGAACTCCCAAACCCGAGCTCAAATCACCTATCAAATACCAATTTGAAATATAAAAAACTTAAGCCCTATCTTTATCCCGTTTTAATGAATTTCAACCAATTTCCATGTTAAATCTAACATAATCTCATGAATTTAGGCCAAGGAACTTACCTCTAATCATTCCTCCTTGAATCCCTCTTCAAAATCACCTCAAAACTCCCAAAGATTGCTAAAAATGATGGGAAATACATAACCCTCGCGGATGAAAAATGATATTTTAAACCTTTCAACCTAGGTCGATTTTCGCTTCTGCGGATCCAATACCGCTTTTGCAGCTTTCGCTTTTGTGGTGCACATTCGATTTTGCGGACCTTTTACTTAAGGCAACATTCCACTTCTGCGGGACCGCTTAAGCGATCCAATATCCTGCTTCTGCGCATCTTGACCAGGGTTCCAAATTCCGTTCATGCGAGGCCTAGCTCACTTCTGCGAGGCCGCCTATGCGGTCTTCCGTCCGCTCCCGTGGAATCTGGAAAGGCCAAGACTTCCGCTTCTGCACATCTTCCAAGCGCTTTAGTGGGACCGCACCAGCGGTCCCATAACCGCATGTGCGAAACCAACAGATACTTTCAGAGTTGAACGTGCAATTAACTCCAAAAATCTTCCGTTTAACCGCCCGAATTCACCCCAAGGCCATCGGGACCTCAACCAAAAGCATGGACATGATCCATTACCCTATTCAAACTTTTCCCAATCTTAGTAACACATCAACAACACAAAATCATCAATTCTCATCGAATTCAAGCCTAAGTTCTTTAAAAACTTTCGAAATGCACTTTCGATCAAAAACCCAACCAAACGACGTCTGAAAATTTGCACACATAACCAAAATCACCTAATGAAGCTACAACAACTCTCGGGATTCCATTTCGACCCTCGGATCAAAATCTCATTTATTTACCGGATTTCGCCAAAATACTAACTTCGCCAATTCAAGCCTAATTATACACTGGACCTCCAAAATTAATTCCGATTGCACTCCTAAGTGACAAATCATCCCCTGAAACTAACCGAATCACTGAAAATCACATCCGGGCCCTAACTCACAAGTCAACATTCGATTGACGTTTTCTAAAACAAGCCTTCCTTAATAAGACTAGGTGTCTCATTTCTTATCCAAACCAATCCATATCAACTATAACACACCACATACCGATAATGAAACATAAAGAAGCATAAAATGGGGGAAAACGGAGTAGTAACACATGAGACGACAGGTCGGGTCATCACATCCTCCCCAACATAAATAAATACTCGTCCTCGAGCGTACCCAGAGTTGTACTAGAAGCAACCCAATAGCTGAATGACCTTACAAAAAATATACTCGGGGTGATCCCTCATCACCCTACCTCACATAGGTCCGATAACACATTATAGATTAAATTTCACACTCCATCTAACCCATAAACCGTAATCAAAACCTCACATCTATACTCAGAATAAGCCTGAACCAGCTTTAATAACCCTCAATCACATGACATACTATGTAACTCAAACACATGAAACGATAAATTCTATTCACAACCGTTGCCCACAATAACCAATTACCGATAGAAAACCTCTTACTAGCCAAAGTCTTATTCCAGCCCTTTCATATACTGCCAATGATAAAATAAAACACGCTATAAACCGTAATCATTCCTCAGATCGACTATACGTGAATCCACTTCTTTTTCGACTGATACCACAACAGAATTTCAGGCCAAACCTCGATATTATCCTTTTAACAAGCTAAAACCAAATCTGTTTGCATTCGTTAATGAACCCAATGATCACCTTAAATCCAACACATCACTCTGGTGATATGACATCTCAACGAAAGCCTAAGCCCCAGCTTTCATAGTACATGCACCAATAAGAAACGGTCTGAACATACAACAATCATGACAAATGCCTCAAACGAAAGAGTTGTACCTCAAGTTCAACAATACCAGTACAACACAAGACTCAGGCCCCGTCTCACATCATGAAAATATATAATACTTGAATCTAACTCGAAAGGTCATAACTTCACGTAGCCTCGCTATAATGCGTGATCCTATCCAAACATTGTTACATTTGAAGCGCCTCAAGTCACTATGATCAAAATCGACAGCCATAAACATTTTGATGTCTGAAACTAAAGTAATTCTTTACATCCACGGTGAAACCAATAACATATGACACACAACCCGATAGACCATAACCAATACTCTATTTACTGAGCAACACTCAATTACTCTTCCCGCTTGACTTTCTCTATGAATCTCAAATAGGACCGCACCACATGTACCTATAACTAACTAATCATGACATCCCACAGTAAAAAAAGCAACTCATAGATCTCCCCAGATCCCTAAACAAGCTCAATAACGATAGATTCAACTTATCCCTCAACAATACAACTCGGGACTAACGAAGCTAACTCAAGCTAAATTTGTAGCCACATTGGCATGCCAACGAACTCAATACTAAGAATCCTAAAGCTGCTCCTTCCATTACTATAGCTCCTATCGGAGCCGTACAATACGGTGCCCGGCACCAAATCAACATTGAAATCCACAACTTCACCAGGCAACATGCCCGTCCACAAGGAAATCATTTGAAAAGGTCACTGAATACCGAAACTAAATCAATGGTAGAAAGCTCTACACTAACATCTGTAACGAAGACCCAATTAGGAAAAAGCAATCCTTCCCAGCCGTCTGCTGCATCTTTGAAATATATCCACTCTGCAAGGACATAATCCAATGCACCTTGCCACTCAACCCGTGGCATTTCCAACGTAGCCCGTAGCACAATAGTCTAGGATAATCCAACACTAAGACAACCAGTCTGAATTTCAACATCATATCCAAAATCTAACATATCAACAAATAAAGATCCATTCTAGCCTCCAAATCCTAATTGCCGATAAATGGTGCCGAATACACACGATCCACAACCACAACATTGACTGTATATGAGAATTCCCCATCCCCAACTCCATATAACATATAAATCACTATACCTGATCCCAAACTCCACCGTATGAACACATATCACACCTCAAGTACCCAATTATTCCACGGAAGATATTCTAAAATTCCCCTGTCAAATCACTAAAATAGCAATACCATTTTCCCTAATCATCTGAAGATCGCTTCTTAAATCACCTGTAGCTGCCTGTTCTGCTTAAGAATTTAATAACTTTCCACTATGAACTGAACCGAAACCTTACACACACAAATCCCAATCCTCTACAATATAATACTTATACCATACCACACTAGGATAACATGAGAACTCCATCTCCCTTTTCCTAACCACAAACATCTA
The DNA here is from genome assembly GCA_032618575.1 of Nicotiana noctiflora. Taxonomy (NCBI): domain Eukaryota; kingdom Viridiplantae; phylum Streptophyta; class Magnoliopsida; order Solanales; family Solanaceae; genus Nicotiana; species Nicotiana noctiflora. The sequence goes on from JASVEL010007445.1 coordinate 39,938, forward strand.
CATACCCAACTAGTCGAGAACTCTCCATTCATCCCATCTAGAAGAAAATCACTATACATAGTATTCTTCGCATGCATGTAGACAATATATATGTCTCTAAACCACGATAGAACTCAACCAGGACTTCCTCCCGATTCCATTTGCACAAGCTAAACTGCCAGGACTAAATACTTCTACCCAAACCAAGCTAAGCAAGCTGTCAAAACTCAAGTGCCTTGCTGCACAATACCTATAAAAGTTCGTTACCTCGAACACATACGAAGAATTAATCATATCCTTACCATACCGATTTGTCCTACTATCAAGCTATTCCATCTATCTATTTTCCCCTTTGATTCATCATCAACTTGATAGTTCTCCCTCGCCGTAGCATCACAATGCCTTAATTCAGGCTTACCATACGAGACTTGAACATGAGAGCACACTGTCTAAGACCTATAGGCCACTGAGCACTCTCTCAAATGTTCCCAGATATATCATATTCTAGAAAACTTTACTCCGAAGAACTTCCTGCAAATCTAAACTCGTTACCTTTACTTTTCAGATACTGATACATAGAATCCCATAATTAACATAGGATACAACAAGTTTTGAGCTTTCCGATAAAAAAAGTCTCTGACCACATACAAAACCTTAAACACCGGATGGCTACATGTAGAACCTTGAACACAATAAAACCATTCTCAAGAGTCATCCACTCGTATTCAAACTGCAAATTACCTAACTTAACGAACACAACCACTCGTGCCACATTGGCACTCTAATACCGCAAAGTGAGATCCTCATCCTAATACAACCAAGCAACTTCTTGCTCTATGCACCGAGCATCCTCTACCAATAATGACTCTAGACATTCCGTGATTCTCATACCATATGGAAGATAATATAACCTTTGCCAAAATTTTTGCTTCGCTCGTGCCCTCCCCGGCTCAATTTTCGCAACCAGGACTGATATGCCAGCATACACATTATCAGCTAATCAATAGCAACCTCCCCAACTTGGTTCGAAGCCATATATCAAGACACCTTAAGCAATTCATAACACTTTTGCTCTAATGATGCCACAATGTTATAGTGAGATTAAACTCAAATTATCTACTAGTTTATGGAAACACAGATCATCTGGTACTGAAATCCTCTGCAAACCTCGCATTCATCCCTACATCAGCAGAGTTCACTCCCTTAATCGACCCAAATTTTCAAATTACAACACGTACCTTTTAATTACACATGGGATCTTCTAACGTACACATAAGGATCATACCACTCAAGAACACTCCACAGGAGATAACCCACCTGCTTCGCCTTAATTTAGTATTTCAGCACATCTTCCATCGACATGTACATAACACATCCATTTAGCCTTCCTGATTCTGAACTCATACCTCCACACGTAATGCACCTCACTCCCTAACTAGGAGACACGAAATTATTCTTCACGCGCCCATAACTCGGGGCTACACAAAAAATCGCAATAGGAAACGAACACTAAATAGTTCATCTATTATCCATCAGACTCTTTCGTCGCTACCAAGTCATATAGATATATCTCGCAGCACTAACACACTCATCACATGGATATCCAACCACCATTCCCGCTAATAAGGACAATAGAGAACACATAAGTTCAAAACATTTGGTGACACAATCAGCACCTCGATGCTCAAGCCATAGGCAAAGACTCGACCTCAAGCCCTTCAGACTGGCCCAACGTACTCACGAAGATCACATCTCGCCCCTCGATCAGGGAATCAAAAGCCATCAAGGCACATCTGACACTGAGCGCTCACGTGCGCATACAGACATGTGGAAGGAATTTTCGGAGTTATATCTCAAGCTGAATCAAGTACGCACAATAAGAATTACAAGAATGTAAAGTTTTCCTAAAGGTTCTACAGCCTCTCGATAAATACAGAACGTCTCCATACCGATCCGCAAGACTCTACCAAACCTGCTCATGACTCGTGAGACCTAGTAACCTAGGCTCTGATACGAACTTGTCACGACCAAAAACTCCGCACCGGTCGTGATGGCATTTCTCATGAAGACAAGGCTAGCCAACTAACCCAACTTAACTCTTTCAAAGTAGGTTAACATAAATGAATAGATAAATAAGGCTTAATGATATTAAATAATGAAATTTACAGCCCAACACATCCCGACCGGGGTGTCACAAGTCATGAGCATCTAGGGGAGTCTGAACACAACTACAGGGCCAATAATATACAAAATCAAATTTAAAACCATAAACACAAAGTCTGGTGCCGCGAACGCCGGAAGTAACCTTGCTCAGCTGTGATAACAAAATCCTCAGTCAGCTCAACCCGCTACCGGGTAACAAATACCTGCAACTGCACGCGAGATGCAAGGAGTAAAGTGAGTATTCCAACTCAGTGAGTAATAAGGGTAAATAATAACTGAGCAACAAGAAATCACGAAAGGCACTCCATCATGCTATATAGAACAGTACAGCCCTTTGAGAAAATAGTAAAAACCATGAAAATCCTTTATAAAATATCTGGCTCATTTAAAAAGAAACCTCTTTTGAAAATATCCTTTTTCCAACAGTCAAACATATGAATGTGTAATCAGATAGTTCAAGTACGCACATAAGTCAGCCCCTCGGGCACAACACTCTATTAATATATAATACTAGAGTGTCTAGTAAACAGTGCAAGAAGTAGCATGGATGCCAATGATATGAGAGTGATGAATGTCATGACACGTAGTACAAATAGTAACCAATGCATGAATACAATGCAATGCACATGACCGGTACACTTAGGTACCCACTGTTTCAAGTCACATCATACAATGTCATTGTTGCTCTGTCTAAAAATGCACATAATCCACTTATGCAATGTCAAACAAATGGTTCTCAGCTCAAAATGTCAATAAAATCTTGTTTGACCTTTCAAATCTTAGAAAAAATGGATGAGTTTGCAATACAATATTAAAAACCTCGAACGAGAGCCAATAATGTGCAAAGTAATGCTAAAATAGCGATATTAATCCCTGAAGGATTCGAATAATTAGCACGAAGCCCAAAATATGGCAATCAGCCCAAATAATTGTGATAACAAGTAGTTTGGATCCAATACGCGGTAACCATCAACAACCGGGATAGACCAAGTCACAATCCCCAATGGTGCTCTACCTCACACTCATGTCTGGCGTACAAGTTACCTTAATACAACACTATAATGTGCAAATCTGGGGTTTCAAACCCTCAGGATATTATTTACAAGTATTACTCGCCTCAAACTGGTGGAATCTCTAGTACGCCACATCTTTGCCCTTCGAATCGACCTCCACGCGCGTTGAATCTAACCAAAATTAAAGCGAATACATTACAATATTCCAAGGGAACAATACCCAATCGAAAACAATCGGGAAATAGCAGAATTTTTTAAACTTGTAAAATCCAAGCCCCGGGCACGCATCTAAAAAAATTAGAAAAATTTACATTACTAGATTTTTCGTGTCGCCATGAGTCCATACATACCAATAACTCCCAGATTTGAGCTCAAATGACCTATCAAATCCCGAATTGAAATATCAAAAACTCAAGCCCAAGATGTACCCCTTTTTAAAGAATTTCAACCAATTTCCATGTCATATCCAACATAATCTCGTGAATTTAGGCGAATGAACTTACCTCTAATCAAGCCTCCTTGAATCCCTCTTCAAAATCGCCTTAGCTCCCAAAGATTGCTCTAAAATAGTGGGAAATACATAACCCTTGTGGATGAAAAATGATATTTTGAACCTTTCTGCCGAGGTCGACTTTCACTTCTGCTGATCCAATACCGCTTTTGCGGCTTCCGCTTATGCGGTCAACATACGTTTTTGCGGAGCTTTCATGACGACCCGGCCCGTCGTCACGGGGATTACCACCCCGTTATGTTGTAATTACATGTTTTATGCTTTTATATCGGTGTTAGAGTCCATCGGGTGAGTTAGGAGTTAATTGGATTGAAAATGAGGCATATAGCCTTTTTGAGGGAAACTTGAATATGGAAAGTCAACTTGGAGTTGACTATTTAGTTAGAGGGCTCGGAATTGGATTCTGATAATTTGGGTAGTTCCGGGAGGTGATTTGTGAGTTAGGGGAGTGATCGAAATTGAATTTGGAGGTCCGGTGTAGAAATAGGCTTGAATTGGCTAAGGTTGAATTTTGGCGAAATCCGAACGGTAGGTGAGATTTTGATCTGGGGGTTGGAATGGAATTCCGACAATTCCAATAGCTTCGTTATGTGATTTTGGATGTGTCCGCAAATTTTCAGGTCATTCGGACGTCGTTTGGTCGGGTTTTTGATCGAATGTTAGTTTTCGAAGTTTTGAAGAAACTTAGGCTTGAATCCGTGTGTAATTGGTGATTTTGATGTTTAGGATGATGTTTTTATGTTACGAGCAAGTTTGAATGAGGTAATGTGATATATTGGTGGCTTTGGTTGAGGTCCCGGGAGTCTCGGGATCATTTTGGATGCCTAACGAGCAAGTTTTGATCATGAAGTTGCTGCAGAAAATTGCAGACAGTGATTGCTCTATGCGATCGCATAGAGTTGTTGCGATCACATAGAAGAGCCTGGAGGGGTGAGAAAAATGTGCTATGCGATCGCATAGCAAGGGGTGCGATCGCATAGGCTTATCAGACTGCACATTGCGATCGTATAACCAGTGCTGCGATCGCAAAGAAGAAAAGATGAGGCGTGGAAGATTGTGCTATGCGATCGCGGAGGTGCATTACGATCGCATAGAAGGGGAAATTGGCAGGAAAATTTAACTCTATGCGATCGCATAGGGCCATTGTGACCGCATAGAAGGAATGGTCTGGCAGTGAAATTAAAACCAGAACAGAACCAGTCGCGGGTTTCACACCCCAAAACACCATTTTTGAGTTCTAGAGAGAGAGACTCATGGGAGATTGCTGGGAAATCATCGGATGTTCGTCGGAGGTAAGTTTTGTGACTTAATTACATCATTTTAACATGAAATCCTTGGTTAATTCTCTGTAAATGGAAGATTAAAGGTGGGTTTGAGCCCTATGCCTAAAATTGAAGAAAAACACTGATTTGAGTGGGCAAATGGAGTCCGATTTTGGTAAATTTTATATGTCTAGACTCGTATTGAGATGAGGATTCCGAATATGTGGCTTTTGTAATTTTTCAAGAAGCATACCAAAAGTCGGGTTTTGGGTAAATTTGGGAATTTTGATGTAACTTGAGTTGTTTTGACTGGGTATCATTCCATTAGTCTAATTTGATGTGTATTTATAGTATTTGATACAATTCTACGCATGCGGAGGTTGATTCTCGTGGCAAAGTCATCGCGGAGTAATCGTCGTGCTGTATTGAGGTGATTAATAGATGTGGGTGATGACCAACGGGTTCGAAACCCCGGTATACCACTTTGTGATGCTGTATAGCGGCGAGACACGTACTCTCATGTGAGTGCGGGGTTGATTGTGATTGGGGACTATGGCTTAGTTTGACTTGTTGATACTGTGTTATGATATTAGGCTATTCTTGAGTCGTCGAACCTCTTTCTCGGATGGTTGCATACTATATTGTGATATTGGCTACTCTTGAGCCGTTGAACCTCCTTCTTGGACGGTTGAGTATACTTGTGGGCTGTGAGCCAGTTATTGGATCCCGCGAGGATCATTATCATTGTCTTGTGATAGTGACATGCTAGTTTACTACCAGTTCGTAGCTATTTCTGTTATCATGCTATTTCCAACCTCTGGAACTTGATATTACTGTTTTCAACTGAAAAATGATAAAAGAGTTTTCAAAACTACTTTGGAGCATGCGAGGCTGAATTTGCATATTAGCTGACTGGTAGTGGATCGGGCTGCACGCCGCAGCGGTATATATGTTGGATCGGACTGTACGTCGCGGTAATATTGTGCTTGGGCTGTAGGAGCCCCTCCGGATGAACCCCCACAGTGAGCACGGGTACCCAAATTGGATCAGGCTACGCGTCGTAGCGGTCATTTCTTGCATTGCATTGCATTTAGCTACACCTGCTAGCTGTTGTACTTGTTAATATTGTTGGCTCTCTACTATTGGTATTAAACTGTTATAGGGTATTGGTATAGCTTTACATTGTGCTTTACTGTGGATTTCTTATCTACGTTGTCTTACCCTTGTTTATTACCACTGAGTCTGGCAGTACTCATTTTACTCCCTACACTTGTGCGCAGATCCAGGTACCTCTCAGCAGACTTGATCCGGTAGCCATTCAGAGGCATTGTGCGGGATAGTCGAGGTAGCTGCAGAGTCCGCAGGACCCGATATTCCTTCCTACTGTCTTTTGATTCTGTATTGCAATTTCTTTCCGCACTTGGTATCTTGTAAACCATTATTACACTTATGTTCATTAGAGGCTCATGACTCTTGACCCTTCAGTCTATGAGAGTTGGTATGTGTTGGGACTTAGTTCCCCGTTTTCGATATATATGTCATTGTTGTTTTTTGATTTGATATGTTAAAACGGGATAAAGCGAACTCCTAGCTTCGTTGTTGTTAGTGATTGGTCAGGCTGGCCTAGTAGTGTGCTGGGCACCATCACGACCAGATTTGGGGTCGTGACAAGTTAGTATCAGAGCCTAGGTTTACTAGGCCTCATGAGTCTTGAGACGGTTAGTAGAGTCTTGTGGATCGGTACAGGGACGCCTGTACTTATCCTCGGGAGGCTGCGAACCTTTAGGAAACAATTCACTTTTCTTGAACTTTGTCGTGCGATCTTGTTGTTCTGAGAACTGAACTTCTATATTCTATTCTCTCGTAGATGGCGAGAACGCGAGCATCAGGATGAGGTGGATGACCTCCATTGCCACTTCTAGAGGCCGTGGGCGTGGTCGTGCTAGAGGTAGAGGTAGGGAAGCTGAGGCCTTGCCCGCTGACCTGCCCGTTGTACCTGTTCAGGAGCAGCCCCCAGTGGTTGATGCTCCAGCAGCCCCAGTTCAGGGCCAGACTGTATCTATTGCTATTCCTGGTCTTCAGGAGACTCTTGCTCAGAGATTATCAGTGTGTTCTGGTTTGGCTCAGGTAGTTTCAGCTACCGCTACTGCAGCGACATCTCAGACAGGGGGTGGTCAGCAAACCCCTGCAGCTCACACACCGGAGCAGGTTGTTCAGGGACTTCAGATGCCAGAGGCGGCCCTTCCTCAGGTGGTTGCACCGGTCATTCCTCCAGCTGCACCAGCTCCAGCTCCAGAGCATATGGTTCAGGCTATGCCCGATGACGAGCAACGTCGTCTTGAGAGATTTGGTAGACTTCAGCCACCCCATTCAGTGGCGTTGAGGGCGAGGACGCCCAGGGTTTTCTTGATAAATGTTAGCGCATGCTTCGCACCGCGGGTATTCTGGAGTCCAGCAGTGTTTCTTTCACCAATTTTCGGTTCACAGGTGCAGCATTTCAGTGGTGGGAGGATTTTGAGAGGCGTAGGCTCGCTGGGGCAGCGCCTCTCACATGGCAGCAGTTCTCTACGTTATTTTTGGAGAAGTATGTGCCTTAGTCCCAGAGAGAGGAGCTGCGTCATTAGTTTGAGTGGCTGAAGCAGGGAGACATGACGGTTAGTCAATACGAGATGAGATTCACACAGCTGGCCCGTCATGCCATGTGGATGGTCCCTACTGATAGGCAGAGGATCAGTAGGTTCATTGATGGCCTCAACTACTCTATCCGCATTCTTATGACCAGAGAGAGAGTTTTGTCATCATCTTTTGAGTAGGTTGTAGACATGGCATGCTCCATTGAGGCAGATCGTCGCCGAGAGAGGGAGGAGCAGGAGGCCAAGAGGCCTCGTGGTTCTGGTAGTTTTAGTGGTGCTCCATTTAGAGGGCATTTTGAGCAGGGCAGAGGTCGCTCATCTAGACCTTCTCATTCAGGTTGCCCTGAGCAGAGCGGAGGTTCTTATGGTCGTGGTCGACAGAGGTTTCAGCAGGGTCAGTCTTCACTTAGTGCCCTCCCAGCCTAGAGTGCAGCACCTACTTCTTCAGCCCAGGGTTCTTCTGCGGCGAGGGGTTCCCTTCAGTCCCCTTCTCCAGCACCGGGTGCTTGTTATGAGTGTGGTGAGTTTGGCCACATGAGGAGGCAGTGCCCTTAACTCCGTAGGGGCAGGGCTCAATAGAGGGATCAGCCCTCCTCTTCAGCACCATCTCAGGCTAGTAGAGGTGGAGGTCAGTCTTTTCGTGGTCGCCCTAGAGGCGAGGAGAGATCCAGTGGAGGCTAGGCACGATTCTATGCACTCCCTGACAGGCGTGATGCAGTTGCCTCCGATGCAGTAATTATAGGTATCATTTCTATCTGTCACAGAGATGCCTCTATTCTATTTGATCCAGGGTCCACATATTCTTATGTGTCCTTTTATTTTGCACATCATTTGGGTGCGACTCGTGGTAGTCTTGATTTACCTGTTCATGTATCCACCCCCGTGGGTGATACGATTGTTGTGGATCATGTCTATAGATCCCGTGTTATATCTATTGGGGGTCTGGAGACCCAGGCAGATTTGTTATTGTTGGGGATGGTGGACTTTGATGTTATATTGGGTATGGACCTGGTTGTCTCCGTACCATGCTATATTGGACTGTCATGCTAAGGCAGTTACGTTGGTCATACCTGATATTTCTCAGATTGAGTGGCAGGGTTCGACTGATTTAGTCCCTAGCCATGTCATTTCGTTCTTAAAGCTTAGAAAATGGTTGAAAAAGGGTATTTGTCGTACTTAGCCTTTGTGAGAGATGTGGGAGCTGAGTCTCCTAGCATTGATTCTGTACCTGTTGTGAGGGACTTTCCAGATGTATTCCCCTCAGACCTGCCGCGCATGCCGCCGGACATGGATATTGATTTTGGCATTGACTTGGTGCCGGGCACTCAGCCCATATCCATTCCTCTTTATCGGATGGCACCAACTGAGTTGAAGGAACTAAAAGAGCAGCTTCAGGAGCTTCTGGATAAGGGTTTCATCTGCCCTAGTGTATCCCCGTGGGTTGCGCCGGTGTTATTTGTTAAAAAGAAAGACGGTTCCATGCGAATGTGTATTGATTATAGGCAATTGAACAAAGTGACAGTGAAGAACAAGTACCCTCTACCGCGCATCGATGATTTGTTTGATCAGTTACAGGGTGCGAGGGTGTTTTCTAAGATTGATCTTCGTTCAGGCTATCATCAGCTAAAGATCAGGGACTCGGATATTATGAAGACTGCATTCAGGACCCGATATGGTCACTATAAGTTTCTCATGATGTCTTTTGGGCTGACCAGTGCCCAGCAACATTTATGCATCTGATGATCAGTGTGTTCAGACCCTATTTGGACTCATTTGTGATTGTATTCATTGATGACATTCTAGTCTACTCCCGTAGTCAGGAGGAGCATGCTCAGCATTTGAGTATTGTGTTGCAGAGATTGAGGGAGGAGAAGCTATATGCTAAATTCTCTAAGTGTGAGTTTTGGCTCGAGTCCATAGCATTTCTGGGACATGTGGTGTCTCGTGATGGTATTCAGGTTGATCCGAAGAAGATAGAGGCGGTGCAGAGTTGGCCTAGACCGTCTTCAGCTACAGAGATTAGGAGCTTTCTTGGCTTGGCAGGATATTATCGCCGGTTTGTTCAGGGATTTTCATCCATTGCTTCCTCTTTGACTAGATTCACCCAGAAGGGTGCACCATTCGTGTGGTCGGATGAGTGCGATGAGAGCTTCCAGAAGCTCATGACAGCTTTGACCACAGCTCCAGTGTTAGTATTGCTTCAGCTTCAGGTTCATATACTGTTTATTGTGATGCCTGGAGAGTGGGGATAAGTTGTGTGTTGATGCAGGAAGGTAAGATGATTGCTTATGCTTCTCGGCAGTTGAAGCCACATGAGAAGAACTATCATGTTCATGATTTGGTTGTTCATGCCTTGAAGATTTGGAGGCACTATTTGTACGGCGTGTCTTGTGAGGTGTATACCGACTATCGTAGTCTCCAGCACTTGTTCAAATAGAAAGACCTTAATTTGAGACAGCGGAGATGGCTTGAGTTGCTTAAGGATTATGACATTACTATTTTATATCATCCGGGGAAGGCTAATGTGGTGGCCGATGCTTTAAGCCGGAAGGCGGTCAGTATGGGGAGCTTGTCATATATTCCAGCTGAGGAGAGGCCATTTGCTTATGATGCTCAGGAGCTAGCCAATCGGCTAGTGAGGTTGGATATTTCGGAGCCCAGCCGGGTATTGGCTTGTGTTGTATCTCGGTCATCTCTATATGATCGTATTCGTGAGCGCCAGTATGATGATCCACATTTGGCTGTCCTTAGGGACAAAGTTCAGCATGATGATGCTAGAGATGTCACCATTGATAGTGACGGCGCATTGAGGATGCATGGCCGGATATGTGTGCCTAATGTTGATGGCCTTCGTGAGTTGATTCTGGAGGAGGCCCATAGCTCGCGGTATTCTATCCATCCTGGAGCCGTGAAGATGTATCAAGATTTGAAACAGCACTATTGGTGGAGAAAGATGAAGATGGACATTGTCAGACATGTAGCACGGTGCCTCAACTGTCAGCAGGTTAAGTACGAGCATCAGAGGCCCGGTAGTGTATTTCAGTGCATTGATATTCCTGAGTGGAAATGGGAGAGGATCACTATAGACTTTGTTACTGGACTCCCTCGGACAACGAGGAAGTTTGATTCTATGTGGTTGATTGTTGATAGGCTGACCAAGTTAGCTCACTTCATTCCTATGTGTACTACTTACTCATCGGAGCGGTTGGCAACGATCATTATTCGGGAGATTGTCTGGTTGCACGGAGTCCCAGTGTCTATCATATCCGACAAGGGTACTCAGTTCACTTCTCAGGTTTGGAGAGCTTTTCAGCGAGAGATGGGTACGCGGGTTGAGTTGAGCACCGCATTTCACCCCCAGACAGACGGGCAGTCTGAGCGCACTATTCAGATTCTGGAGGATATATTACGAGCATGTGTGATTGACTTTGGTGGTTCCTGGGATAAGTTCTTACTACTTGCTGAGTTTGCCTACAACAACAGTTATCAGTCGAGTATTCAGATGGCCACGTATGAGGCATTGTATGGCAGACGGTGTAGATCCCCCGTGGGATGGTTTGATCCTGGTGAGGATAGATTGATAAGGACTGAGTTAGTTTAGGATGCTCTGGATAGAGCGAAGTTGATTCAGGAGAGGCTTCGTACAGCACAATCTCGCCAGAAGAGTTATGTAGACCGTAGAGTTCGAGAGTTGTCTTTCATGGTTGGTGACAGAGTATTGCTGAAGGTTTCACCCATGAAGGGTGTCACGAGGTTCGGGAAGAAAGGGAAGTTGAGTCCCAGGTACATTGGTCCTTTTGAGATACCCAAGAGGGTTGGAGAGGTGGCATATGAGTTGGCCTTGCCACCCAGCTTATCCAGCGTTCATCCAGTATTCCATGTGTCTATGCTCCGGAAGTACATCGGGGATCCGTCTCATGTATTAGACTTCAGTACCATTCAGCTTGATGGTGATCTATCCTGTGATGTGGAGCCGATTGCTATTTTGGATTGTCAGGTGAGAAAATTGAGGTCCAAGGAGATTGCATCAATTAAGGTTCATTGGAGAGGTCGACCCGTGGAGGAGGCCACTTGGGAGATCGAGCGGAAGATACGGAGCAGATATCCTCACTTGTTGAGACTTCAGGTATGTTTCTTGACCCGCTCGAGGACGAGCGTTTGCTTAAGAGGGGGAGAATGTGACGACTCGGATCGTCGTCACGGGAATTGCCACCCCGTTATGTTGTAATTACATATTTTATGCTTTTATATCAGTGTTAGAGTCTATCGGGTGAGTTAGGAGTGAATTGGATAGAAAATGAGGCATATAGCCTTTTTGAGGGAAACTTGAATGTGGAAAGTCAACCTGGAGTTGACTATTTAGTTAAAGGGCTCGGAATCAGATTCTGATAATTCGGGTAGTTCCAGGAGGTGATTTGTGAGTTAGGGGAGCGATCGGAATTAAATTTGGAGGTCCGGTGTAGAAATAGGCTTGAATTGACTAAGGTTGGATTTTGGCGAAATCCGATACGGTAGGTAAGATTTTGATCCGGGGGTCGGAATGGATTTCCGACAATTCCTGTAGCTTCATTATGTTATTTTGGATGTGTCTGCAAATTTTCAGGTCATTCGGACGTCGTTTGGTCGGGTTTTTGATCGAATGTTAGTTTCGGAAGTTTTGAAGAAACTTAGGCTTGAATCCATGTGTAATTGGTGATTTTGATGTTTAGGATGGTGTTTTTATGTTACGAGCAAGTTTGGATGAGGTAATGTGATATATTGGTGGCTTTGGTTGAGGTCCCGGGGGTCTCGGGATCATTTCGGATGCGTAACGGGCAAGTTTTGATCATGAAGTTGCTGTAGAAAATTGCAGACAGTGATTGCTCTATGCGATCGCATAGAGTCGTTGCGATCGCATAGAATAGCCTGGAGGGGTGAGAAAAATGTTCTATGCAATCGCATAGCAAGGGGTGCGATCACATAGGCTTATCAGACTGCACATTGCGATCGCATAACCAGTGCTGCGATCGCAAAGAAGAAAATATGAGGCCTGGAAGATTGTGCTATGCGATCGCGGAGGTGCATTGCGATCGCATAGAAGGGGGAATTGGCAGGAAAAATTTAACTCTGTGCGATCGCATAGGGACATTGCGATCGCATAGAAGGAATGGTCTGGCAGTGAAATTAAAACCAGAACAGAACCAGTCGCGGGTTTAACACCCCAAAACACCATTTTTGAGTTCTAGAGAGAGAGACTCACGGGAGATTGCTGGGAAATCATCGGGGTTTCGTCGGAGGTAAGTTTTGTGGCTTAATTACATCATTTTAACATGAAATCATGGGTTAAATTTCTGTAAATGGAAGATTAAAGGTGGGTTTGAACCCTAGGCCTAAAATTGAAGAAAAACACCGATTTGAGTGGGCAAACGGAGTCCGATTTTGGTAAATTTTATATGTATGGACTCGTGGCGAAACGAGGGTTCCAGAAATGTGAATTTTGTAATTTTTTGAGAAGCATACCGAAAGTTGGGTTTTGGCAACTTTGGGAATTTTAATGTAAATTGAGTTGTTTTGACTGGGTATCATTCCATTAGTCTAATTTGATGTGTATTTACTGTATTTGATCAGATTCTACGTGTGCGGAGATTGATTCTCGTGGCAAAGCCATCGCGGAGAAATCGTCGCGCTGTATTGAGGTGAGTAATAGATGTGGGTGATGACCAGCGAGTTCGAAACCCCGGTATACCACTTTGTGACGCTGTATAGCGGCGAGACACGTACTCTCTTGGGGGTGCGGGGTCGATTGTGATTGGGGACTATGGCTTAGTCCGACTTGTTGATATCGTGTTATGATATTAGGCTATTCTTGAGCCGTCGAACCTCCTTCTCGGATGGTTGCATACTATATTGTGATATTGGCTACTCTTGAGCCGTTAAACCTCCTTCTTGGACGGTTGAGTATACTTGTGGGTTGTGAGCCAGTTATTGGATCCCGCGTGGATCGTTATCATTGTCTTGTGATACTGACATGTTAGTTTTACTACCAGTCCGTAGCTATTATTGTTATCATGATATTTCCAATCTCTGGAACTTTGACATACTGTTTTCAATCGAAAAATGATAAAAGAGTTTTCAAAACAACTTTTGAGCCTGCGAGGCTACATTTGCATATTAGCTGACTGGTAGTGGATCGGGCTGCATGCCGCAGCGTATATTCATGATATTGTGCTTGGGTTGTAGGAGCCCCTCCGGAGTAGGAGCCCCTCCGGAGTCTGAACCCCCACAGTGAGCACGGGTACCCAAATTGGATCGGGCTACGTGCCGTAGCGGTCATTTCTTGCATTGCATTGCATTTAGCTACACCTGCTAGCTGTTGTACTTGTTGTTAATATTGTTGGCTCTCTACTCTTGGTATTGAACTATTACAGGGTATTGGTATAGCTTTACATTGTGCTTTACTGTGGATTTCTTATCTACGCTGTCTTACCCTTGTTTATTACCACTAAGTCTGGCAATACTCATTTTACTCCCTGCACCTTGTGTGCAGATCCAGGTACCTCTCAGCAGTGATCTGGTAGCTATTCTAGGCGACTTCTGTAGGATATTCGAGGTAGCTGCAGAGTCCGCACGACCCGATATTCCTTCCTTCTGTCTTTTGATTCTGTATTGCTATTTCTTTCCGCACTTGGTATCTTGTAAACCATTATTACACTTATGTTCGTTAGAGGCTCATGACTCTTGACCCTTCGGTCTATGGGAGTTGGTATGTGTTGGGACTTAGTTCCCCGTTTTCGATATATGTGTCACTATTGTTTTATGATTTGATATGTTAAAACGGGACAAAGCGAGCTCCTAGCTCCGTTGTTGTTAGTGATTGGTCAGGCTGGCCTAGCAGTGTGCTGGGTGCCATCACGACCGAATTTGGGGTCGTGACATTTCACTAAGGCAAGTTTCTGCTTCTGTGGTCCCTAATTGCATATGCGAGACCGCTTAAGCGATCCAATGTCCCACTCTGCAGAACCTGATCAGGGTTCCAAATTTTGCTTCATCGAGGACTAGCTTGCTTCTGCGAGGCCGCCTATGACGTCCTCCTTCTGCTCCTACAGAATCTGGAAAGGGCTAACACTTTTGCTTCTATGCATCTTCTAATCACTTCAGCGAGACCGCACCTGCAGTCCCGAGACCGCACCTGCAATCCCGAGACCGCACATGCGGTCTGATAGCTACAGGTGTGAAACCAACAGATACCAACAAAGTTGAACCTGCAACTAACTCCAAAAATATTCCGTTTAACCACCCGAATTCACCCCGAGGCCCCCGGGACCTCAACCAAAAGCACACACATGATCCAATACCCTATTCAAACTTGTTCCAATCTTAGAACCACATCCAACAACACAAAATCATCAATTCTCTTGGATTCAAGCCTAAGTTCTTTAAAAACTCCAGAAATGCACTTTCAATAAAAAAACCAGCCAAACGACGTTCGAATGACATGAAAATTTGCTCACATGTCCAAAATCACCTAACAAAGCTACAACAACTCTCGAAATTCCATTCCGACTCTCGGATCAAAATCTCACCTATCAACCGGATTTCGCTAAAATACTAACTTTGCCAATTCAAGCCTAATTCTACACCGGGCCTCCAAAATCAATTCCGACCGCACTCCTAAGTGACAAATGATCCCCCGAAACTAACCAAATCATTAAAAATCACATCTGAGCCCTTTAACTCCCAAGTCAACGTCCGGTTGACTTTTTCTAAAACAAGCCTTCGTTTAAGAGACTAGGTGTCTCACTTCTTATCCACACCAATCCAAATCAACTCTAACACATCACATACCGATAACGAAACATGAAAAAGCATAAAATGGGGGAAAATAGAGCAGTAACACATGAGACGACGGGTCGGGTCATCACAATTTGTAAACATCATCATATTTACACTGCATAAAGCAATATACTATCTTTCTCTTAAGCTCTCAATACTTTGTCACATTGTTCATATCAATATTGTATTCTTTCTTAGTGCCAAGCAAAATCACGTGTCCTTAAAACCTTAATATAAATTCAATTGTTTTATGTTTTTAGAATAATCACACTACTAGAAATTAGAGCTATGGTAATACTTTTTATTGTTACGGTTCTGGAACCGTTGCTATAGGTGGTCTATGGTTACGGTTTTGACCGTTACTAATAATTATTAGAACTATCGGGACACTTACTAATTGAACCGTTGCCATAGTCCACAAACCGTCCCTATAGAAGCATATATGGCAACACTTTATATAACTGTAACAATAATCCATCTATGGGAACAGGTATCTCTATTGTTCCGGTTATTAATTTCCTCTTTTTTTCCACCCAAATTTTTAGTACCCGCTAAAATATGTAGGGCCCGCCATCTTATTTTCTTTTTTTTTTTAGTTTTATACCTCATAAAATATGAAATACACTAAACCCCTAAAAATATATGTTGTCTCCTCGATTACAGTCTACTCCAATACAGTACTCCCAAAAATAGCTCTAAAATCATACCAAATGAGCGAAAACCCATCAATATTCCAAAATATATCGAATTAGAGAGCTGATTGGGTTTGAGATTTGAGTCATTGTGCGCCTGATTTCGCTATTTGTTTGGAGAGACCAAGCACAACTTTTAGGGCTTTTGTTCTTGTGTAGACTGTCAACAATCGTGTTCCTTCTGCGGTAATTTATTATTCTTCAAAGAGACCGCATCAGCAAATCGAGTCGATGCCGGGCTAGGTTACTACTCTTCGTAATCTCCTTCTCGGGTGAACTCGACTAAAAATCGAGTGGTAAGTACCTTTGTTCTCTCTGTATTTACCAATCGTATCAATCTATTTCTCTAGATTATCAATGGTAAGCCCTAAAAATTGAACGGTTCTTTCTCTAGATTATTATGTTCTAACTCCTTCCTCTTTGACTCCTCTCTCTTCCTGCTTAGTGCATTGATTGTATAATTATAAGGTGAGTTTTGGTTTCTTAATTTTGTAATTTTCGTGTTGCTGCTATATAGAAATTGTGTAAATTGCTGGTCTTTAATTCTCTGCGTTTGTGCGGAACAAACTGCGACTGGTTGCGGACTCTGTTGCTTGACCAAAAGTCCTTTGAATTAAGGGAAGTGTTAGCGATACTCTTTTCTGGGTTGACTGTGATGGCCCCTCAGGAGTTGCACTTCAGCAATTCGCCTTTGTTTTTAAAGGTGTTTGAATAACTTCTTTACTCTTGTGAATTTTTTTTAAGTTTTTAGAATATTGAAATAAAATGCTATCTAAACCCCCAACTGAGATTTAACGGACTAACTGTGTGCATTTCTTTTCAAGCAGTTTGATAGTTTTTTTTGTTGACAAAAGTTTATAGAAATATGTTTAATAGATAAGTGCTCATTGTTGTTTCTCAATTGAAAATGTATTACTTCATAAGAGATGCTTCACGACATTAAATTAGTGACAACTGAATGTATTCTCAGTACTTGAAGCATACAAGGAAGAGGAAGAATTTGAAGAGTTGTTGTTTTGTTGAAGTAATAACTTTGAGCCTTGATTATTATTCTCACTCATGAAATGCCATGAGAAATGATTACAAGTGTTAGAATCTGCTGGCGGAGAACTCAAATGTCAATGATCCAAACCTATTTAGAACTTCTTGAGTTTTTTCTTTAGATGAGTGTTCCAATAGTTCTTTATGTCATTGTCTGTCCTTTGTGGAAGATATGATGCTATGGCTGCACATCTGTACAAATATATATCAATCATATAAAAAATATCTCAGTTTCTTTCCCTACACATATGCAAGCTTTTCCTATTTCTCCCTGTAGTTCTTTCCATTTTTTATGATATTGGCTGCCAATTTTTTTCTCAGTTTATATTAGGGAAACAATGAAGGTGTATAAAACTGTTAAGATAGTACACTTACATTTTCTACTCTCTTTTTCCATTTATCATTCTCATAATATTTTTGTTTTCTTCTGTCAATTTTCAGACATATAGGATTTACATCATTCCATGTGTACTTGCTGGGCTTAGCACTGCACCACAGTATTTGGTCGAAGGAAACATTTTTTCAGAGGTACACATATATCCTCTTTCTGAATCTATTTCTCATTCCTTTTTTTGTTGATAATGTGACTACTGACTTGTTGTAGAATCTAAGTTTTGCTAAATATGGGAGTGTACTGAAGTAATTGCTAGCTGTGCGTAATGTGTTTCTGAAGTAGGATCTTTTTTTTGGTGAAAACATATACATACATATGAATCAAGAATTTCTTCTCTTCTCTACTACTCTGAATCTTTAAGATGGCTATCCTCTGTCATATTCTCTTTATGTTCCGGAAAGATTGTTTAAGACAACTACTGTGTTTTTTTCCTTTTTGGTGTTTTTCATCATACCATTTTCAGAGAAACGAAATAATATAGTGTTGTGGAGATCTTGATAGAATTGTAGTATAGTATGTTTATGCTAATGTGTGTTACAATGTTGGGAAGGAGGATATTTAATTGAATAATTGTTATTCACAATCCCTTATCCTACATCTGTTTGTGTCTTGTCTAAAAAGGTTGATTCTTTTTTTTTTACCTCCAAGTATGTCCTTGATCCCTGGATCTTGCTTACATTGAATAGTAATTTCGGTGATTTAAATATATTATATAGGATATACATGGATTATGGTGATAAAAGTTGGATGAATCTCCTTAGATGGACGGGTGAGTATATAGGTGGAGTGAATAATTTTCTTGATAAGGCATTTGAACGAGCTGCCCAAGAAAATAAAAATCTATGTCCTTGCAATAAGTGCATTAATCGGTATTGGCATTATAGAAATGTGGTAGAGGATCATTTAGTTATTCATGGGTTTGTTGATGGTTATACCAAATGGGTTTTCCACGGGGAGGGATTTTTCTTGAGAAATACACCTTCTCCAAGCAATGGCGATGAAGGTTCTAACATGCGTGACGATATTGATGGAATGCTTCATGATACATTTAGAAATATAGATGGCCAGGCATGGGATGAAAAAGGGGCTGGGGAAAGACAATCTGAAGATGCAAGGCAATTTTTCAAATTACTAAAGGAAGGAAAACAATAGTTATATCCGGGGTGTGAAAATTTCAGTAAACTGAGTTTCACTATTCGGTTGTACTTTCTTAAATCCTTGCACGTGTTGAGTAATGTGGCTTTCTCAGATTTGTTAGAGTTGATAAAAGAGGCATTTCCCTTTGCTCAGGTACCAGAATCCTTCAACAAGGCTAAAAACATGATAAAAGATTTGGGTCTTCATTATGAAAAAATACATGCATGCCCCAATGATTGCATGTTATTTTGGAAAGAAAATGAGAAGGCCGATAATTGCTCTGTTTGTGGATCTTCAAGATGGAAGAATGTTGGTCCTTTGAATAATGCAAGCTCTAAAATCGCTACAAAGATTTTAGGGTACTTTCCTTTAAAGCCTAGACTTCAATGGATATTCATGTGTCCTGAAATGGCTGCTATGATGAGATGGCATGCTAATAAATGACTTAATGATGGGAATATAAGACATCCTGCTGATGGGGAATCTTGGAAGGATTTTGATTCTTTTCACCCAGATTTCTCTAGCGATCCTCGTAATGTTAGATTGGGTCTTTCAAGTGATGGTTTCAACCTGTTTCGTACGATGAGCATTTCTCATAACACGTGGCCTGTTATGTTAATAAACTATAATTTATCACTGTGGATTTGAATGAAGCCAGAGTATATAATATTGTCTATGATCATTGCAGGTCCATCATCTCCGGGAAATGATATAGACGTGTACCTACGACTATTAATTGCAGAATTGAAGGAACTATGGGAAACAAGGATAGACACATTTGATGTTGTAACCAACCAAACTTTCTGAATGCGTGTTGCCTTATTGTGGACAGTTAGTGATTTTCCAGCATTAAATATGCTTTCATGATGGAGCACTAAGGGGAAATTGGCATGCCCCACTTGCAATTATGGCACATGCTCTCAGTATCTCAAACATAGTCACAAGATATGTTACTTAGGTCATCGAAGATTTTCTCCTCTTGATCATCCATTCGAAGAGATAAAAAGTCATTTAACGGTAAAGAGGAGCACAAACTTGCACCTCCTCCTTTGTCGGGTGATGAAGTATTTGAAGAGCTGATTGAATTCAACAATATCTTTGGAAAGGGAACTAAAAAAGGTCTCGGAGTGCTAAGGATCCATGGAAAAAGAGATCCATTTTTTTGAATTGCCATATTGGGTGCATAGCAAATTGAGGCACAATCTTGATGTGATGCACATTGAGAAAAATATATGTGATAGTTTGCTCGGGACGTTATTGGAAATAGATGGAAAGTCAAAGTTCCATGAAAATTCTCGCCATGACTTGCAAGAAATGGGGATACGAAAGGAGCTACAAGCAAAAACAAACAATAATGGAACTATAAGTTTGGTGAAATCTTGTTTCTACATGGAACCAAGACAAAAATTTTTGTTTTGTACCGTCATGAAAAATGCTAAATTACCAAAAGGGTGTGCTTCGAATATTTCAGAACGCGTGCATTTGAAGGAGATGAAAATATCAGGGTACAAGAGTCATGATGCTCACTTTATGATGCATTACTTGCTCCAGGTTGTTGTTAGAAAAGTGTTGCCCAAGAATGTCTCATTGGCCTTAATTAGGTTGAGAAATTTCTTTAGAGCCATATGTACCAAGGTCATACGGAAAAGAGATCTTGAAAAGATGCAGTCTGAAATTGTTGAAATAACATGTGAGCTTGAAATTTTTTTCCATCCAACAGTTTTTAACATAATGCTACATTTGCATGTTCATTTGGTGAATGAAATTAAGCTTGGGGGCCGGCTCATCTTCGTTGGATGTATCCCATTGAGAGAAACCTATGTAAGTACAAGGCGTTTGTACGCAATCGAGCTTATCCAGAAGTGTCAATAGCAGAAGGGTTTTTGGCTGACGAGTGATTGACTTTTTGTTCGAGATACCTACATGATGGCGTGAAGACAAAATTTAGTAGGTACCAAACTGTAGATGATGAGTGCTCTCAAAATTTGTCACCTTTATTCCCTAATATAGGCCATCCAATTGGAAGTAAGAAAAAAAAAATACTTTTCTCATGGATTCACAGTTATTTTTTGAAGCACATCAATATGCTTTGTTCAATACTGGAGATGAAGAAATGGAAAAGTTTATCGAGTAAGATAATTTTATATATGTTTATTTATATTTTATATTTTTTTATTAAATGATTAAACTTGAAATATCATGATTGCGGGGAACATAAGAATTTAATTGTTAGTCACGGTAGATCAAATGGATGGGAAAGAGCAAGGAATCATAGTCGGGAATTCAGTAATTGGTTCAAGGAGAAAGTTAAAAATATTGTAGTGCCACATTATTTACGATGGCTAGCCAAAGGACCGAATACGGTTGCCAAAAGATATACTACATATTTTATTAATGGATACCGTTTTCATACCAAAGAACGGGATTCCCGAGGCAAACTCAAAATAGTGGAGTGACTTTATTGGCAACAAATGATAGTTTTGCTAGTACTAGGGACAAAAATCCCATCGATGGTGAGGTTATATATCATGGAGCTATTCAGGATATCATTGAGGTTGATTATTGGGGTTGGTTTAGCGTTGTACTATTTAGATGTGATTGGTTTCGTAATGAGATAGATGATTATGGGTTAACTCGGATGTACATCAATAGATTATGTAGTACAGATGACCCTCTTGTGTTGGCATCACAAATTTATCAAGTTTTTTATGTGAAGGATCCAATTGAAAAAGATGTTTATTATGCAAGAAATAAAGTACCTGTTAATTTGTATGATCTAGAGGAAGAGAATTGTCTCAATATTGAAGACACATTTTAGAGGGAACCTAATAAGGACGTTGGTTCCTCCTCTAGATTACTTGATGTTGACGTTAGATTGTCAAGAGAAGATCTACCAGTTGATATTGTTAACATTCCAACTAACGCACAACATTCACATGATATGACTATAGAATCAGAAGAATCGAAAAAGGAGGATGGGTTTGATGATACTGATTGGGACTGTATGGAAGCAGATAATTAAATAAGAAAGTTCTGAAATTCTTTTAAATATATTCTTTTTAGAGTAAGTGATAACACATTTATATATTTTAAGATTATTTTTTGTGTTGTCGATCACTTCTAATTCCGTCTCATTTTCTTTTTAGGGAGATTGTTATCTGTCTGTTAAATGTCTTACAACATCATGGGTATTCTTTACTGTTGTTATTGATATGTCATGTACTATTATTGTTTTTGAAGGTTATTTAACTCCAGAGTGATCAGAGAAAGTGCGTTTCTGCATTTCCTGTTCAGGTGATCAGAGAAAGAACGTTTCTGCATTTCTTGTCTAGGTGATTGCTCTTTACATCAGATGATTTTGGTTAATTTTGGTTAGTAATTAAATCTATGTGCTTGAAAATTCGTGCATGTTTGTGATTTGATTTGATACAATAATTTTTGATTGATATTTAATGATACAGACATCTAGCTTTATACGTATTCATAATGGCTCCAGCTGCAGCACACTCCATCAAGCCTAGAGGTAACACATTTGTTATCTTTGCACCTCACATAAAATATGTGTAGACTGTTCTGATGTAAAAAATAGCAAATCGATTTAGTAACGCTGTGATTGTATGAGATCTCTATAAAATTATTTTCATTGTGAACTCGTGTTATGAGGTGCAGGGCTGTTCTTTGGTCCTAAAACAATTCGCATGCAAAGACAAAATCTTTTTATGCTTAAGCAAGAACTTAGCACTTTCTTCACTTGTTTTTTTAGTTGTAATATTTAAAATTTTAAAAACTAACTTATTGTACTATGTTTAGGAAACAATCATTTAATTTCTATTTGGAGGATATTATCTTCTGTAGATAAACAGAAAAAAAGATATTTAACCTATCTCATTATTTTCAATATTCCTACTAAACTTAAACAGTGATTATTGCTATAAGTCTGTCTTACCATGAGAAATAGGTATATCCACTTTAGTTTTTGCCATATATGAAGAATTTATTCAGCAAGTCTTTATTTTGTATTGTTAGTTGTATATACACAAAACACATAATAAATTTTAAATGCACGTTTCAAGGTTTACTTGTTTTCAATAACGTAAATCAAGCTTTAAATAGGTAGGACGGTGCGGAAAAAAGTTACCTAAAACGGGAAAAACTGAAATTGCTAGTTAAAACTTTTACAATGGAATGCTCTTACTATAATTTTACGTAGTATGTGGAGTTCAATACTGGTAGCACATCTTAATCTCCTTTCCAAAATCCTAACTTCTCTACTGGAGTTCCCAGTACAGAGGACTCAAACAGCTGATTACAACTTATTAGGTATAGAGGCCTCCATGTTTGATTGATAAAAGTCTCCATTATCAAAAACAGTAATTTCATTTTGTTGAATGTCTCTCATCCTTTTATTTGACAGAAGATAATTGGATCTATGGTTATTTAAATTTGATTTGTTATGTCCTCAGTGCAAACCTTGGGTAGGCTCTTGCTAAGCAAGCAACATTAGGTGTAGGAATACCCAATACCGTAGTTTGTTCAATTGTGAACAAAGTCTGTGCATCTGGGTTGAAAAGGTATGCACCTTCCTGTTATATTGATTTCCTAGAGACCTCTTCCCCCTTTTACAACTGTAATGTATTCTTTTGATAGTCCAGTTACCTGTGAAATCAATTTTGAAGTTCAATTCCATATACAAGAGTTATCTTATGTAAATTGTTTGAAGCTGTCAACTGAAGCTTTATATATGACACCCTCAACGCGGGTTTGGCCACAGTAGCCAAGTGAGTTTGCCTATGATCATAAGCATCAGTGCATTAAAAAACAGTATCAGTGCATCAATGGTAAACAGTATATCTTAAACAACTAAATAAAAGAGAGAAAAATAAAACATGAAAACTAACCATTCTAGTTCCGTGCATTAATGGTGTACAAGTTTTCTATATCATTAAGATTAAGTTGACGTATAACAGTAGATAACTCTCTAGCAAGCCTGATATAATAACTTGAAAAATAGAGTAAACCTCCAATCTGTTATAGTATAAAAGTTAGCTATCTGTAATAGAAGAAGTAAACCTATTATTGGTTATATCTTTTTCCAAGAAAGATCATTAGTATATAAGTTGAAGCTCGTGAATATAGCGCTCGTTAATCAAGATGATCAATAAGTAAGTTTAGCGCGTTCTTGCTGTATCAAAGTGATTGCCGAAAGAAGATTAATCTATAATGTAAAGCATAAGAATCACTGCCACCTTGTTGCTTCAATTTCTTGTGGTGGCGCTGAATTGGAGGCATATTTATTGATTTCAGCAAAGAAGAAGGATATTCTCCAATAGTGATCAACCAGTTTCTTGTTCAAGCTACAGAACCTAGGTGTAAACGTCAATTAATTAATCGCATAACTGTATATATATGTATAGCAAGTTAGAGACACAACACAATCTCATCAAACAAAAGAAAAAATCAACATGGCCTCAGACAATCTTGTAGTGCTCAATGCTCTTGACGCAGCACGTACCCAATGGTACCATGTCACTGCCGTTATCATTGCTGGAATAGGATTTTTCACTGATGCTTATGATCTCTTCTGTATCTCAACCCAACATGTCAATAATATTTGAGACTTAAGCAGATTTATGATTCCCAGGATAGTAATGTCAGGAGGAAGAGCCCATTGTTCAGTTTTACTCTATGGTTGTGAGAAATATGTCCAATGCACCTAATACATAACCCTCTGCTTCACTAGTTTCATTAGAATTCTGTTATGAGGTGTACCATGTTTATGCAACATTATAATTAATGATTTACCTTATTGTTGCTGTTGACTTATTCAAGGGAAACAACAGTGAGAAGTAGTGAAACGCGACAAAGCAAGGCAGCAACATATTTTAAGAGATAGGTAAAGTTTATCAATTACCAAATTAAGTTCATTACTAATATATCACCTGTTGCGGTATGTCATCATAATCTCATGTTTTTCTTTGTTCAATGGTAGCAGCATGAATCAAGAAGGGTGCTCAAGCAAAAACAAAAAAATATCCAACCGCATTCCAGCTGGATCACTTGCTTCTTTGCGAAACCAAAAGGTTTCGTCGTTGACAACAAAAAGAACCTCTCAAGCTATAAGGTCTAATGAAAATGAAGAAAGACAATCAGAATCTCGATCACTTGCATTTTTGCAAAATCAATCGTTGACAACAAAAATAACTTTTCACGAAAATGAAGAAAGACAATAAAAAGATGAGAAGGTTTCGCAAAGATCTCAATTGCAAGAAAAAGTGCGATAAGTGCCATTGATTTCTACCTCTTCTACAGCACAAGGAGTGCAAGAACAAGTGTGGCACGTGCCAATGGATTCCGTCACTCCTACATCACAATCTGTGCATGGACCATCTCAAGATTCTACCAATCAAGAAGCAATTGAACAATATGAGGAACCACGCAAGTATATATAAATTTTAATCATAAAATTAACTAATAGTGGTGATTGGTGATTATCCTTGTTTTGTATTAGTGCAGGCCCTCCCGCGCCAAAAAGGAAAAGAGGCCCTACTCAAATGCAAAATGTGCATGGTAGGAAGGATCGTAAAATAATCGTACTAAATGAGTTAAATCAACTTGTTGGTCCTATTGATGAAGTTGTAAAAGAGTTGGGTAGCTTTCTAGGAACATTGGAAAGGAATGAGACCTTTTGTCCTCTTAATGTATTTGATTGGAGGAAAGTAGATACAAAAAATGATATTTCGAAATATGTCAAGGTTTGAACTTCCTAATTTTCAATAAGTGTCAATAATATTTCATATTTCTCATATTAACCTAATTGCACTAAATTTGTAGGAAAAATATGACATTCCTGAAGAGGCGAAGAATTGTGTTTTTGATTCAATTTGTACTGCTTGGAGAAAGTATAAAAGTCAGTTAAAGAGAAAGCACTTTGAAGCATATGAGAATGACGAGCTTCCAGTGTCTCACTTTAAAGATCTTCTTGAATATTGGAATTCTGATGTCGCCAAGGTAATTACATCCAACTTTTGCCAACTTTGTAGGAGATATAATAAGGAATGTTCACCCTTTTTTTCTATTCAGTAGTAAATTATTTACCAATAATAGGTTAATAGCAGGAAGTCACCTTTGTAACTGTTCCATGCCCCCTGTATAAGTAACTTTGTTGTCAATCTTTGCTTGTTATTTGCAGAAAACGTCTGAAACCAATATCACAAATCGAAAAAAGTTAAAGCATCCACATACTGCTGGGAAAACAAGTTTTGCTAGAATCATTGAGGTTTGATTTTTTCTCATATTTTTTCTAAAGTATGAATTGGCTAACTTTGCATGAAAAGATTGTTATACCAGTTTTCATGTTATTAGGAAAAAAAGAAGGAAATGGTTGATACTTCGGATACTTTATCAAGTAAGGACATCTTTGTGTCCGCAAGAAAAAGAAAACCTAGCCGAGTTTACAAAGACTCCTATGAGAATACAATTAGTGACATTGTAAGAAAGTTCTAATTTAAAGTTTGTTGTGATTATTTATTTCTTCTTTATTATCGTCTTAGTTTTATTTACTTAAACTCTATTCTCTTGCATTTGGTTTGTAGGGTGAAATGAAGAGGATCTAATCAAATCAAGAAAGTGGAGATGGAAGTGATTCAGTTGATGCATTTGCATCTGTCATGGGACTTAAGCACCCAGGTCGGGTAAGATTATATGGACGAGGGGTTAATAAGACTCTCTTAAAAAAGAAAAAAAAAGGAGATTTTGGATCCTCTGTAAATACTACTCATGAGAGAATCGAACAAAAAATGGAGGAAATGGAAGAGAGTATGCAACAACAATTGATGGGAAAGCTCAATGCACAAAAGAAAAAAATGTTGGAAGAGCTCAATGCACAAAAGGATGCTATGGAACAAGATATTACGATGAACGTCGTTACACGACTTCAACGTCGCAACCCCGATTTAAGACTTGATCCTGAGATGCTAATATTCAGTGCTCGTGCACAACCAGATGATATTCAACAAATCAATCGTCCATCCGCTGGCAGTAACACTCGAGGTTAGTCATTAGCAAATGCTACACGTCTTCTCTTTCCTCTTCTTCTTATTTTTACTCGAGTTTCTCTATCCATAATTGGTTTGTTAATCTATCAAGAAACTTCCTGAGTGACCTATGATCAAAATTAGGAATGGTTCAAAGTCCTTTTATTAATAACTTAATGATGACCAAAAATAAAAGGGAACATTTGTCTAGTAAATCTCCAAACCAAACTAAACAGGTGCTATTTGATTCAAGCTGTAATATTGTATAGCCATAAAATCTTTGACAAAGCAGGAGTTCATGACCACAGTCACCAAATACTAGCCACAGTTGGAGTTGGTTTTACTAAGTTTATATTTATTGTTCTCTCAACTTTCTTGATTGACAAAGTTGGGAGACGAAAACTATTGTTAACAAGTTTAAGTGGGATGGTAGTGACATTAACTGCACTTGGAATTTTCTTGACTTTGGCAGAAAATTCTGGTGGGAAACTTATTTGGGCTTTGGTCCTTAGCATAATTACAACTTATGCAGTTGTGATGTTTTTTAACATAGGGCTTGAGCCTGTTACTTGGGTATATAGTGCTGAAATATTTCCACTTAAGTACAGGGCATTGGGTGCTGGTATTGGTGTTGCTGTTAATAGGTTGATGAATGCTACTGTATCAACGAGTTTTCTGTCAATTTCTGCAGCAATTACAACAGGAGGTGCTTACTTTTTGTTTGCTGGGATATCAGTTGTAGCTTTGATTTTCTTTTACCTTTTCTTGCCTGAGACTAAAGCAAAGTCTTTGGAAGAAATGGAAGATGTTTTTACTAGAGGGAGACATAGTGAGAATGTTAACAGAGAGGTGGAGATTGTAAAACATTGAAATTGATGGCTTGAATTATGCTTTAAATTTGTGTATAGTTATTAGTGACTCAAACTCCACCTATGTGCAACATATAGCCACTAGATTAAAGGAGGAGGGTTGCATTAGGTTAACGACTAGAGTAAAAGTAGTTTATTTTCCTTCTTTAGTGTAACATTTTCTAAGGGAAGAATTTCCCAATTGTACACGTATGTATGTCTGAATAGTGGAATAAACTTCTCTTTCATTATATCTAGAAGAGTGCACTCGAGTGGTGCTAAGAAGTTTGCTGAACTCTGTCCATGTCCTTGTAATGGTGTTGGTTGGGTAGTTATCTGGTTAGTATTGGCTTCAATGGAAACTTGAGTTTTGATATTTGTCTTGTAGCCAGTAGAGCTAAAAATTGTATCTTTTTGGTGTTCTTACTCTAATGGGGATTTGTCTGAGCTACCAAATCAAGACTGAGACCACATTTTATTTATACTCTTTTGTAGGTGGAGTAGATGAAGCAATAGAAGGCAGAGGTAGTGATGAAGGCAGTGATGAAGATCTTGATCTTACTTAAGAGATTTTTGAATTGTTGATTGTTGTAGATGTATGTGGCGGTTTCTAAGAATATATGTTTGTTATCAAAACATTTTAAAATTTTGGACTTGAAAGATCAATTGTATGTACTTATTGGTTTCATCACTATCTATGGATTTATTATTAATTAGCTTATTAGATAATTTGGATTATGAATAGTTTTATTTTGTTATTTATATAAATTTTAGTGTTTTATAGTTTATTGCAACATGTGACACTATTTTCAATTCAGTTAAACTGTTACAGCTAACAGAACCGTTGCCATAGGTAGTTCAACCGTTGCAATAGCACATGTAATCGTTCCAAATTATTCTACAAACCGTTGCAATAGGACCTGTAAACCGTTCCAAAATATTCTAAAAACCGTTGCAAGGTAATTCAACCGTTGCAATTTCTTGAAGAAATCGTTGCCATTTCTATCATGCACGTAACGGCTTAATAGATATAGTAATAGTTATGGACCGTTGCAGTTACTGTTATGGTAACGAAAAGTAACCGTTGCAGTTTATGAGAATAATCGTTCCAACAGGTAGAGGAAAAACCGTTGCGATAGACTGTACTATAGCAACGGTCATCTGAACCGTTCCAAAAAATATTCCATAAGCTCTATAGCGACGCCAGCTTGTGGAACGGGTGCTGAACCGTAGCAATAAATCTATGGCAACGGTTTACTTACCTATTGGAACGGTCTTGCATCCGTAGCTTTCAGTAGTGTCACAAGATGAAATAATTTCATCTTCAATGAAATTACGTCTCATATTAATATTGACATACACATTGAGATTCAACAGATCAACAAATCCTTATTTTTGTGTTTACATAACAACGCACATATTAAACTTTTGAAGAATGGCCTTTTTTTTCCACGACTATATAAATTATCTTGGTAGATTTTTTTGTCCTTCGCGTCCTGTAAATACACCCCACCTCCATAATCAACAACAACAACCTAATATAATCCTATTTAGTAGGGTCTGGAGAAGGTAGTGTGTACACAGATCTTATCCCTATCATGGGGTAGAGAGGCCATTCCAAATAGACCTTCGACACCCTTCCCTCCAAGAACTTCCCACCTTGCTCTTGGGGAAACTCAATCTTACAACCTCTCGGTTGGAAGTGAAGGTTGCTTACCACCTCCGTAATCATGGACAAAAAAATCTAATTATCTTTGCCTCCCTCAAGGGGCAATTCTCTAGGCAGAAATCAATTCATCTTCAATGAAATTACGTCTCATATTATTGACATACACATTGAGAATCAACAGATCCTTATTTTCGTGTTTACATAACAACGCACATATTAAACTTTTGAAGAATGACCTTCTTTTTTCGTGACTATATAAATTATTTTGGTAGATTTTTTTCCTTTGCGTCTTGTAAATACACCCCACCTTTATAATAAACAACAACAACCCAGTATAATCCCATTTAGTGGGGTTTGGGAAAGGTAGTGTATACGTAGACCTTACCCCTACTCTAGGGTAGAGAGGCTGTTTCCAAATAGATTCGACATCCTTCCCTCCAAGAACTTCCCACCTTGCTTGAGATTCGAACTCACAACCTCTCGGTTGAAAGTGGAGGTTACTTACCACCTCCGTAATCATGAACAAAAGAATCTAATTTTATTTGCCTCCCTCAAGGGACAGTTCTCGAGGCATGCTGAAAGAATTAGACGAAGCAAGAAAAAATAAAAAGACATGCGTCTGTTGGTAGTCGAACCCGGGTCTATTGCTTGGAAGGCAATTATCCTAACCGTTGGACTACAAACGCTTGCTGTTAGGTCACTCCAAATACTTTTAATCAAAGATATACTATGTTTTTTAGGATAATGATTTTTGATACACGAAAGTAAGTAACAAGCTATTTTGAGAAATGTTGACACAAACATGTGCCTCTCTCTAGAATAAACTGTAAGTTCGTCTCTCATTAAACTCTTCATATCGATCTCTATCTCTTATACTGGGCCTCCTGATAGCATAAATGAAAAAATAATGAGCACACACATACACTGATACACTGATACACATACCTCTATTACTGGCTATGAGCCAAAATATTTTAATGTTAGAGGAGTTCCCACTTCCCAGTAACCAGGAGAAACTTCTAGCTGCTTTGAACTATATGTCTTGATGTATTTTTGTGTAATTATCAGAACCAAGTTTGAACATAGTATTATTTGCACTAACAAAGGTGCGATCTGTAGTCCAACAATTAGGATAATTAGACCTGGGTTGGACTCCAGGCAGACGCATATCTCCTCGTAGAGCTTTCTTCCTTTATTTTGAAGGGGTGCCCTTTTTGTCACGGTTCAAGCTGCGGATATGATACTTTAGACTAAATTAGCTTCAATATTCTTATCATAGATATCTCTTGAATCCAAAAATGAAAGAGTACAATCTTTAACATTTCTTTTAAAAGGATATGAAAATAGAAAGGACTCCATATATTTCTTATAAGTCAAAGGTGCCATCTCTAGTTATAACTCTAGGGAATAAGCCCCGTAAAATAGTATTCACGCTGTTAGTGATAAACGCAGAACACAAAGTAATGGTTAAATCAGCCAGAATAGAAATGCAGCAATAATGACACCAAGATTTTACGTGGAAACCCTTCTAAATACGGGAAAAACCACGGCCAAGAGGAGCAACTGATATCACTATAACGAGGAATTTTACACTGTGTAGTAACGAGTAAAAATACTCCTAAGACCTCTACACCCTCAAAAGAAGTAAACACTCTTTTGCTTCTTTCACCTCACTACAATATCTGTCACAATATATTTTTCTTCACAAACTATTTTCTTATAGTTTATAGAATAACTTACTCTCTTTTTTCTCTCTTTGTTGGTGTGTAGAAATGAGAGTTGAAGCTCTCCTTTTATAGCCAAAACCTCACCTATAATATTCGATAATTTCTACACCTTTTTTACAATTTCAACAAGGTTGGTTACCAACCAAACCAAGTCAAATAAAATTGGCTACCAATATTTGACAAACTCAACAAGGTTGGCTACCAACCAAACCAAGTCAACAATATTTGGCTACAAACAATTTGAATGAGATGGATACCATATTAATCTCCCCCCTCCAGTCTCATTCATCTAGAGGAGGTAGCATTGTCTTCTAGTCTGAGTGCATGCCGACAAGTTCTTTGCATAGCTCGAACTTGTCTATTGGTACCACCTTGGTCAACATATCTACAGGATTTTCACTCGTGTGAATCTTTTTGACCTATAAACATTCGTTCTCCACCTGCTCACGAATTCAATGATATCTCACATCTATATGCTTTGTTCTTGCATGGTACATGGAGTTTTTGCTTAGGTCTATTGCACTCTGACTGTCGCAATAGACAACATACTCCATCTGTCACAATCCAAGTTGTTGAAGAAATCTCTTTAGCCATATCATCTCTTTGCCAGCTTTAGTAGCCGCAATATACTATGCTTCAGTTGTAGATAGTGCGACACACTTCTGCAATTTCGACTGCCATGATATAGCTCCCCCTGAAAAAGTAAACAAATATCCAGTAGTGGATTTTCTATTATCAAGGTCACCTGCCATATCTGAATCTGTATAGCCCTTCAAAATTGGATTCGATCCTCCAAAACATAAGCATTCACGTGAGCTTCCTCTTAGATACCTGAGTATCCACTTTACAGCTTCCCAATGCTCTTTTCCTGGATTTTTCGAGAAATCTGCTAACAACACCGACTGCATGAGCAATATCTGGTCGAGTGCATACTATTGCATACATCAAACTTCCGATGACAGAGGAATAAGGAATCTTCGCCATTCTCTCTTTTTCCTCCATTGTTGTATGACTCATCTTCTTGCTTAACTTCAGATGACCAGGAAGGGGTGTGCGAACCAACTTAGCACTTTTCATATTGAAACGCTCCAGTACACGTTCTATGTACTTATCATGTGACAATAAAGCTTCCTTTCGTTTTTCGAACGAATAATTCTCATGCCCAGAATCTGCTTAGCATGACCCAAGTCTTTCATGGCAAAAGCCTTATTCAATTGTTTCTTCAACTCGTCAATCTTGGAAGTATTTCTGCCCATAATCAACATATCATCCACATATAGCAAGAGAATGATAAAATCATCATCAGAAAATCTTTGTACAAACACACAGTGATCTGAAGAAGTCTTCTTGTAGCCTTGCTCCCCCATAACAGACTCAAACTTCTTATACCACTGTCTGGGAGCTTGCTTCAATCCGTATAGACTCTTCTTAAGTTTGCATACAAGATTTTCTTTACCTTTTACCTTGAAGCCCTCAGGTAGTTCCATATAGATCTCCTCTTCTAAGTCACCGTGAAGAAAGGCAGTCTTCCCATCCATCTGCTCAATCTCCAAATCAAGACTAACAGTCAAACCACGAACTGTCTGAATGGAGGACATTTTCACGACAGGAGAAAATATTTCATCAAAGTCAATACCTTTCCTTTGACTAAATCCCTTGACAACTAATCTAGCTTTGTATCTGGACTTCAAACTATGTTCTTCTGCTTTAACTTTGAACACCCACTTGTTCTTCAAAGATCTCATGCCTTTAGGCAATTTCACCAACTCATAAGTATGGTTCTCATGCAGAGATTTTATCTCATCTTGCATGGCCTAAATTCATTGATCCTTGTGCTCATCTTCTATGGCCTCCGCATAATATTTAGGTTCTCCCCCATTAGTGAGCAATTCATACTCATCGGGTGAGTAACGGGAGGAAGGAGTATGGGGTCTAGAAGACCCCTTGAGTGGAATATCTTACTCTTCCACAGCTTCGTGAGTAGGAGCATCTACCTTATCAACATTAGCATTGTTGTCATCATCACCATCAATATGTTGATCTGGAATATGGTTCTGAGCATCACCATCATCATTGAGCCCACCAACGTCATCTGCATTTGTATGAGGAACTTGATCAAGATTAACTAAACCTTTAGAACATGAAGGTTTTAGTTTCTCCACTTTATTAATATCTTCAATGGTTTGATCCTGCACGAAGATAACATCACGGCTTCTCACGACCTTCTTCTCAATTGGATCATATAGCCTGTAACCAAACTCATCAAGGTCATAACCAATAAAGATGCACTGCCTTGTCTTGGAAGTTAATTTTGACCTCTCATCTTTAGGCACATGTACAAAAGCTCTGCAGCCAAACACTTTCAAGTGTTCATAAGAAACATCCGTTCCATACCAAACTCTATTTGGAACATCACTTTGCAAAGAAACCACAGGGGATAGATTAATAACATGTGCGACAGTCAATAAAGCCTCACCCCAAAAGGGATTTGGAAACTTTGCTTCAGAAAGCAAACATCTGACTCTTTCCATCAAGGTCCTGTTCATCCTTTCTGCTAAATTGTTCAGCTGGGGAGTCTTAGGAAGAGTCTTCTAGTATCTGATACTTTGTTGCTTGCAGTATTCGTCAAACGGTCCACAATATTCACCACCGTTATCAATACGAATACACTTCAGGTTCTTTCCAGTTTCTCTTCAACTGATGCCTGAAACTTCTTAAAGACACCCAACACTTGATCTTTAGTCTTCAAGATATAGATCCAAAGTTTCCTTGAGCAGTCATCATAAAGGTAGAAAAATAAAGTGCACCACCTAAAGTCCTTGTCTTCTTTGGACCACATAAATCCGAATGCACCAACTCAAGCAGCTCTGTCTTTCTTGAAGGAGGATGAGACTGGAAAGAAACTCTTTTTTATTTTCCAGCCAAGCAGTGCTCACATTTGTCTAATTTTGCACTTTCAAAATTTGACAAGAATTTCTTCTTGGCCAAAACATTTAGTCCTTTCTCGCTAATATGGCGAAGCTTCTTATGCCATAACGTTGAAGAGTTATCGCTCTCAACGACATTCACCATATCAACACAGGTAGAGGCCGTAGTCCAGTATAGACCACGACATGTCCCTCATCATCCAAAACACCAATAGAGATTATGTCCCTCATCATCCAAAACACCAATAGAGATTAAGTGCAAACGAACATCAGGTGCATGCTTTACATTGTTAAAAACTAGTTTAGTTCCAATACTAGTTTCCTACCAAATCGTTCCAACACCAGCCACCCTAGATACCGTCTCATTACCCATACTCAAAGTTCCAAAGTCACCCTGAGTATAGGATGAGAAAAAATTCCTTCCTTGATGTCACATGAGATGCGGTACCACTATCCACAACCCAGCTTGACTCATCACAATAAATATTTATAAGATCTGCATCAAGGACAGTAAAAAGATCTTCTGTAGTGACGGTGGCCACACGATTGCCATCTTGTTTCTGTTCTTCCTTGTCTCTATTCTCCTTTTTTCAAGTCCGACAGAACTTCTTTGTGTGCCCGTTCTTCCTGCAATGATAGCACTCAATATCTTTAAGTCTGTTTCTGGATTTGCTTCTATTATGTTCTCTATTTTGAGAACCTCGATTCTTGTTTCTCCCCCTGGAGTCAGTCACCAAGACATATGATGAGGAGGAACCTTGAGATTTTCTTCTCATCTCTTTATTTAAAAGGCTACTTTTGGCAAGATCCATAGAGATCATACCATCCGGAGCAGAATTTGATAATGAAGTTCTACGAATTTCTCAAGAATCTGGTAGGGAACCAAGTATAAACAAGCCTTGAATTTTTTCATCAAATTTAATGCCCATAGTAGATAACTGGTTCATGATCCACTGAAAATTATTCAGATGATCTGTCATCGCGGAATCATCGTGGTATTTTAAACCCAACATCCGCTTTATTAGAAACATCTTGTTGTTTCCAGTTTTTCGAGCATACAAACTTTCAAGGTGCTCCCATAGGGTCCGAGCATGTATCTCCCCAGAAATATGGTTCAAAACATTATCGTCAACCCACTATCTAATAAAGCCACAAACCTGCATGTGTAACAAACTCCACTCTTCATCTGATTTATTATCGGGCTTTATAGTGGTAAAGACAGGTAAATGAAAATTCTTGACATAGAGAAAATTTTCCATTTTGCCCTTCCAAATGGCATAATTTGTGCCATTCAAAGTAACCATTCCACTAGCAAATTCTTACTCCTACCCACTTCTTTTTACTAAATTGCAAGTTCAAAGAACATGCATGAGTGTTAAATTTATATTTTCAAAAGCTATTGCATGAAAATCTTTCTTTCCCTTTGATAATTGAGAATTAAAGAAAAAAATGGCTAGGGTTTTTACCTTTAAAAATTGGGGAAGATGACAATTGCCCTAGAATTTTCCGGACCAAGTGATTACAAAACGATCCTTGAAGGTTATTAGGTTTCTCTCTCAAGAATATCTCTTTCCTCTATGTTGTTTTGCTAAGAATATATGAGAAAATGAAGTTTTGAGGTGTTTTATTAAAGAAAGAATCGGGTTAAAATTTAAAAAAAATCTGGGCCGAGTTAAATATGTGGTCGCATTTGCGATCGCAGAATCAACATGCGGTCCGCATAATGGACCGCATAATTGCTCCCAAAAATCATCCGTTCTGTTACGATATGCGACCAGAATGTGGTCCACATTCGTGTTCTGCGGTCTCATAATGCACCGCAGAATTGACCTCCAAAAATCCTTAAGAAATTATGCGATAGTTTTGCGGTCTGCATTTTCGTTATGCAATCGCATATTGGACCGCATTTTTAACACCAATTTTGGAAAATATTCTATTACACCCTGTGGTAGGAATGCGGTCTGCATAGCAAATCTGTGAACGCATTCTTGACCGCATAATTGACATTTTCTGAAAATTTTTATTCTTTCAATTTTTAAAGCTTAGATCACTATCAAGGGTCTGAACTGCGGCGAGCTTGAATTCTACATATTCCTAACACATTATTTGGACCACACCACGGGTTACTCGATTTTAAGCACAAAAATTTTACGGGGCCTTACATCCTCCCCCTTAAAATCATTCGTCCTCGAATGAGGATTTTAAAAATCAGTTGGTTTTGAATGATATGATCTGCAAACTGTCAAAATTTTCACTAACTCCCATATTTTAGAAAGATTTTGCTAAAGTTTCCTTTGTATTATGGACATATCCACCTGTCAGAGAGCCCCCGAAATACATTTCCAAGCAACAATACACATTTACAACATTCTTTACAGCTTGTACACAATTCATTACCTCAACAATTGCACATATTCTATCACATTATTACATTTGCACATAAACTAGCGACTTCAATGAGTCCCTATCTTAATTAACCATCTTAACACACCATATACACATACACAAACAATTATCAACCTACACTAACCATTAGTTGTTCATTTAACACATGAGTCTCTATAAGGCTTTCATTTATCAGGGAAGGTTCAAGTGGCCTAAAGAAACAATAACACATATAACTCTTGTAAAAGTTGAAGAAACTTTACTAACATTAAGAAGGAAGCAATTTGGACAAAATGACAGATGTTTCAAAGATACAAGGGTCACCTAATTTCTTCTAAGCTTGATCAAACAAATGGGGATATTTTTCCTTCATCTCTTTTTCTACTTCCCACGTGGCCTACTCAAATTGTCGACTCTGCCACAACACTTTAACAGAGGCAACTTCCTTATTTCTCAACTTACAAACTTGCCTATCAAGGAAGGCAACCGGAACTTCTTCATATGACAAATCTTCATTAACCTCGATAGCCTCGACTGGCACGATGCTGAATGGATCGCCGATCACTTTCTTCAATATGGACACATGGAACACCGGGTGCACTGATGACATTTCAGGAGGCAACTCCAGCCTATAAGAAACTTTGCCCAACCCTTTGAATGATCCGATACGGCCCGATATATCTAGGACTCAACTTCCCTTTCTTCCCGAATCGTATGACTCCCTTCATAGGAGATGCCCTCAAGAACACCCAATCATTGACTTGAAACTCTAAATCTCTTCGGCGAACGTCCGCATAAGAGTTTTGGCGACTCTATGCAGTTTTCATCCTCTCCAGAATGACCTTAACTTTTTCCATAGCTTGGTACACAAGATCTGACCCTAGCAATTCCGCTTCACCCCCCTCAAACCACCCAATTGGTGACCTACACCTTCTTCCATATAATGCCTCAAACGGGGCCATCTGAATGCTAGCATGAAAGCTGTTATTATAAGCATATTCTGTAAGTAGTAATGTTTATCCCAATTACCTTTTAAATCCAAAAAACAAGTCTGCAACATATCTTCAAGCGTTTGAATAGTCCGCTCGGCCTGACCGTTGGTCTGCGGATAAAAAGCTATGCTGAGATTCACCTGAGTTCCCAAACCTTGCTGAAATTTACTCCAAAAATTAGATGTGAACTGAGCCCCGCGATCCGAGATAATAGAAAGTGGAGTGCCATCAAGCCTTACTATCTCATTGATGTACAACTTAGCATATTGCTCCGCAGTATCCGTGGACTTGACTGGCAGGAAGTGAGCTGATTTGGTGAGTCGATCCACTATCACCCATATTGAGTCGAACTTACACTGAGTGCGAGGTAACCCTACCATGAAATCCATATTGATCGTCTCCCATTTCCACCTTGGTATTTTTATAAGATGAGTTAATCCACCAGACCTCTGATGCTCGGCCTTGACTTGGTGACAGTTCGGGCATTTAGATACAAAGCTCACCACATCCCTTTTCATACCACTCCACCAGTAAATCTCCTCGAGATCATGATACATTTTCATAGAACCTAGGTGGACGGAATACCTGGAAATATGAGCCTCTGCCATCACTCTTTCCCGAAGCTCGTTCACATCCGGGACACATAGCCTACCTTGAAACCGTAATACAACATCCTTACCGCTGAGAAAAAATGCCAAAGTCTTGTTATTCACAACTGCTTCTTTCATCTGAGCCAATGCTGGATCCAAAAATTGTTTTTTTCTTAATTGTTGCCACCGATGACGATCCTGCTCCATTATACACCATAACACTCCCCTCATCTGACGCCGAGATGCGAAGCCCCAAACTGGCCAATTGGTAAACCTCCCAAGCCATGGGTCTCTGATCCACCCCTAAATTAGCCAAACTACCCATGGATTTTCGACTAAGAGCATTAGCCACCACATTTGCCTTCCCTGGATGTTACAATATGTTCATATCATAATCCTTGAGCAATTCTAACCACCGCCGCTGCCTCAGATTTAGTTTCTTTTGTTTTAAGAAATACTGGAGACTCTTGTAGTCTGCCCCCATAAAGATAGTGCCTCCATATTTTCAAAGCAAACACAACTGCTACATGTTCCAAGTCATGCGTCGGATAATTCTTTTCGTGTTTCTTGAGTTGCCTGGAAGCATAAGCTATGACTTTCCCGTGCTACATCAATACATACCTGAAACTTACCTTGGAGGCATCACAATAAACCACAAACCTCTATGTGCCTTCTGACAAGGCCAATACTGGTGCCGAGGTCAACCTTGACTTCAATTCCAGAAAACTTTTCTCACAAGTGTCGGACCACTCGGACTTAACTGCCTTCTGCGTCAATTTAGTCAATGGGGAGGCAAGGGTTGAGAATCCCTCTGTAAACCTCCGATAGTATCTTGCCAAACCCAAGAAGCTACGAATCTCTGTCGGGGTCGTGGGTCTAGGCCAATCCTTCACTGCTGCAATCTTCTGAGGATCCACCTGAATCCCTTCACTGGAAATAACATGTCCCAGAAAGGCTACAGACTCCAACCAAAATTTACATTTTGAGAACTTGGCGTAAAATTGGTGCTGATGAAGGGTCTGCAATGCTACCCTGAGGTGAATGGCATGATCCTCCCCGCTCCGTGAGTAAATGAGGATGTCGTCAATTAACACAATCATAAAGGAATCTAGGAATATCTTGAAAACCCGATTCATAAGGTCCACGAAAGCTGTCGAGGTGTTGGTTAGCCCAAAAGACATGACCAAAATTCAAAGTGACCTTAGCGAGTTCTGAAGGCGGTCTTAGGAATATCCTGCTCTCTGATCTTAAATTTGTGGTACCCGGACCGTAGATCAATTTTGGAGAAAATCTTTGCTCCTTGCAATTGGTCAAACAAATCATCTACCTGAGGTAAAGTATATTTATTCTTGATGGTGACTATGTTAAACTGCCGATAATCAATGCACATTTGAAGTGACCCATCCTTCTTTCTGACAAAAAGAACCGGAGCACCCCACTGTCGTATGAAGCGCTTCTCTAATAAATCCCTCAGCTGCTCCTTTAACTCCCTTAACTCAGTTGGTGCCATTCTATATGGTGGAATGGATATTGGCTGAGTATTTGGCAATACATCTATCCCGAAATCAATCTCCCTATCTAGCGGGATCCCTGGAAGCTTATCCGGAAACACTTCAGGAAACTCATTAACAACTGGCACAGACTCGAGGGCAGACACATTTGAGGTGGTGTCTGTTAACCGGACCAAATGATAGATACACCCCTTCTTAATCATCTTTGAAGCCTTAAGGTAGGAAATAAACCTACCCCTTGGCACCATACCCTTTCCTCTCCATTCAATAACTGGCTCGTTAGGGAACTCGAGCCTCATGACTCTCGTCCGACAGTCAAGCTTGGCAAAGCATGAATAAAGTCAGTCCATCCCCATGATTACATCAAAATCTATCATCCCAAGCTCAATAAGATCGGTCGTGGTAACACGACCATTCACCGTAACAATACAATCCCTATAAACTCGTGAGGCTGTAAAAGAATAACCAACTGGAGTCGATACAGAGAACGACTCATGAAGCTGTTCGGGTTCTATCCCAAAACTTGAGGCAATGAATGGGGTGACATAAGACAAAGAGGGTCCCGGATCAATAAGAGCATAACAATCAACAGTCTGAATAGACAAGATACCTGTAACAACATCTGGAGAAGCCTCAGCACTCTGATGGCCATGGCTCAGTACTTTTAATTTGCTTTTAAAATCATTATTGCTATTTTTATAAAATAAAAAAGGGAAAATTGGCTATTTAACATTTAGCTTATTTCTATTCAATTGCAACCCTTTTACTAATCAATTTTAACCTTAAATTGACAAAATTTAAATAAAAAATCGAACCAGTCCAATCCCTAATTTACCCGACCCCTGACCCAATAAAAAAATACCCGCCCAGCTCCCCTAGATCTAGGTCGTTGATCAATGGCCATAATTCCCGCTTTCCCTTTTTAATTTCAAAACCCCCCTAACCTGATTAATTTCATCTGAAACGCCGTCTTTGAACCCCTTCGCCTCTCAAACTCTCTCGAAGCCTCCTAGAACCTTAATCGTCTCCCACCTTATTTCATCGGAATCCATGGCGTCTCAGGCCAAGGATGGTCTGTACTCACAATTTTTCACCATTAGACCTAAGCTATTAAAGGTTGTGAAGCCTGAGTTCGATGGTTCTCTTCAAAACCTTCTCAGATTTTTAGATTTATGGATTCTCCGACCATTACTCTGTCGTATTCAAGTAATATGAGCCTTTTCGACTCAGAATCTGACTTTTCTCAAGACCTTTCTCATTTCTAGGATTTTATCTACAACCATAAGCTGTCCGAGGTTCTTTACTTGCTTATTGTCTTAGATCTGGAACACAACTGTGTTCTATTGAACTTTTTAAAGTTTTTCCCCTAATTCTCTTTTTCAAAATAGTTTAATTTCGATTTAATGTTTCCAAAAAGTTTCTTCAAAATATCTTTCTGATTCTTTTAGTTCTTTCTTTATGTGTCTTTGTTCGACTTCTTTTACTATGCATGAGCTGTTCTTCTACTTTATTTTCTCCTATTCTCATATGTTAATCTTTAGTATATGTGTTACAATTGAGTTCTTTGATTTTGTTAGCGTTACTGGACTATGTCTGTACTCTTACTAAGTATGATTCATCTGTTTTACCTAAGTTTGTATCTTTTCTCCTGAACTTGTTTAAATTATGAGTTTTCCTCAAACGTGTTCTCCATGCTCTTAATTGTGTATCTTGTCTGTTTGTTTCTCATAAGTCTTTGGAAAAGACTCCCGAGCCTCTATCAAACAGCTTGCCTTCCCATCTATATTTTTTGACTCAATTCGAAACCCTAAGATTTGGGGGTTTCTTGGCAATTCTGATCCTTGTGTGCGAGTTAGGGTTCCTCTTTGGGACCCTGGATTCTCAACTCCTCGTGAGTCTACTAAATGGACTTGTACCACTTTTTGCTTATGATTCTGAAACTTTCTTTAATTAAACTCCTTTACAAATAATTTGATAATCCCTTCTTGATTTACATATTTGTGTGCTTTATATATAAGGACACTTTCAAAAAAATTTTACCAAGTAATTGACTGATTCTGAAATCCTTTTAATAAGGCTGACGAGTTGATACTGATTTTTTTTCAATCGAACCACCTTTACCTTTCTTGACTTGGTTCATTAAAATTGGACATGTAATTTTGGTTTCATGGGTGTTTGATTAATTCCCTTTCCATATTTGGCACAAACCGTGTACTATTGATTATTTTCCTCAAATAACTTCTGTGTATTTACCCATTATGTGCTACTTTGAAACGTCTTAGTTAAAATTTCTTTCCTCAACTAGCTTTTACCCGTTAAAATCGGAATCCCTTAACCAAAGGGAGACTGATTTCATTGATATATTCCTTGCCTTTCTTACTTGTTTTTCTGCACTATAAAAGGGACTGCCCTTCTGCACTTTGACGACTTCATTCTAGGCACGATTTTCTAATCACCACAACTCTCTTATAAAGTTATATTCATGCTTCTTGATTGCAACTTGGCTTCCCTATGTCTACTGCTTCTCCCTACTTGCTTCTTTCTGAAAACTGCTATGCCCTTTCACTTAAATTTTTGCCTCATCCCCATATGTTTATTCTATAGTTTCATTTTTTTTTGGTTTGTTGTTTATGCTTCACAACTTATGTTGAGTTTTGCTTTACTTTGTTTTGTTTTCATATAAATTCCTATCCCTAACCGCTTTATGTGTTGAGTCAAAACCATGTCCTGACAGTATCCCAATTATTACCCAGGCTATTGTTTGACCTTCAATAGTTCATGGACTTTCCAATTGGCTAGTGGCCTGGTCAGGGGGTGTCAGCATTCTATGGTGCTGGCCATGACACCAACATGCCTTCGCATCCCTTAAACCTCTTTATTGCTCTTACACTTGTTCCTAGACTCTAAGTCTTTCCCCCTACCCCGATGAGCTTTGCCTTGGGACCTTGAGCTCCTTCTAAACTTGGACATTGGAGGTTGGCCCTTTCACACTGCACTTTAATTTAAGTTCTGCAATGATATCTGGGTGTGAGCATTGCCTGGAGTTCCTAAAACTCTACGAATCTTTGACACATCCCGGATAAGAGAAAGGCTTTGGAACCTGATCTTGGCAGTTGGCTCATATCATATTGATAGACCTTGTGTTCGAATTAGGCTCCTTGGATGCAGCATAGGAGTTCTTATTGTAATTTTGTTTCCTATTTTATTTTCGATTCATCTTGTTCTGTAATAAAACTTTGTAATAATCTATGGGGTGATTAGTGAAATGGGGAGGGTAACCATATATGCAAAAGGGATAGATAACCTGTCTATAGGATTTATAATTTCAGTTTATTCTCATATAGATACAATGTCTATAGGATTTCTTTAATTTGGGCATGTTCTCATATAGAAAACTCGTCAATAGGATTTCTAATATTAGCATGTTCTCATGTAGAAAACATGTCTATAAGATTTCTATTTTCAGCATGTCCTCATATAGATAACATGTCTATAGGATTTCTATTTTTTGCATGTTCTCTTATATATACAATGTATATAGGATTTCTTTAATTTTCGCATGTTCTCATGTATAAAACCTATCTATAGGTTTTTTAATTTCAATATGTTCTCATATAGATAACATGTGTATAGGACTTCTAATTTCAGCTTGTTCTCTTATAGATACCATGTCTATAAGATTTCTACATGTAGAAAATATGACTATAGGACCTTTCTGATTCTTGCATATCCATTCCTCATTAGGAAACATGTTTATAGGTCTTAATAACCAAAATAAAAGCAATCAAATGATCATCCAGTATTTAGATATCATGCCTATAGGGTCTCTGCATTTTTATTATGTCTTCGAATGTGTTCTAAAGCCGAAAAACGCATAGAAAGCACTCCTATAGGAATTAATCAAATCTCAATCGCGTCACTCGTTTATAAGCCTAATACCTGTAGTAATAATAAATTACCAGTTATAAAACTCATGGTCACCTGCTGAAACTCGCCTTCCTTCAATAGCTGACAATGTTTTCCTAAATCAGTATGTATTCATTGTTCCTCAAACTTGTAGATGTCATGTCTATAGCTAATCACGTAGGAAAATAAGTATTTAGTTAGTTAATTACACTGGTCTTCCATATGTTGCAGCTAGGCGAGCGTAATGCAAACTTCTTGCCTGAAAATACATAATGAACAAGCCTACCTAATGTTAAGCATAAATTTCAACCTAATCAGTACATGTAAGACGTTCTAAGCTAGATAATTTTTCTGTGATTAAAGAAGGTTTATTTGAGCCTTAATTGTTTGTGCTCCCATAACTACTTTCACGTGTTTTTCTTGACGCCTTAGTATTTTAACCTTTTAAGACCTCAGAAAAGCCAAACTCCCTCCCTTTAGTATAGTGGTCCTAAACCCTCTAAGACTGATAGTTGGGGCGGGTAATGGCATGAAATAAGTAAACGAGACTATTACACGCTTAATAACCTAAACGGGTGGGAAGTGTAGATATGGAGATGTTGATCACACGATAACACTACGTGTACAATTGGTTACCGGTGTTGCGTGGATGATCCATGTGATTTATAAACCTAGGACCCCTTTCCTTATGCAGTTTTGTTTAGTATTAATAAAATTCTGTCTTTTTCAACTGCTCCAAAAAAGAAACTTCTCTTTAACTTTTGCTGCATTATTCCTTTTCTTCCGAATTTTTCTTCTTTGTTTATTCAATGTTTTGATTAATTTTTCTGCATTTAGACCATTCTTTCAACAATTGAATATCTTTTAGACCTTAACTCCAATATACTTGTTACATATCTATTTGAAACCCTTGTGTGTAAAATTATTTGTGTATCTATTCGCATTAAAGTCACAACATAGCATGGCCAATAACCACACTAGTGGATCTTGAGGGGTGCCTAACACTTTTCCCTCGAGGTAATTTCTAGCCCTTACCCGAACTCTAGTTTTCCAACTCAAAACCTTTAGTGTCCTAATGAACTTAATCATTAGGTGGCGACTCTTCAATTCCGAAATCCCAATTCCCAAACGGGAATAGAGTTGTCTTCCCGAAT
The DNA here is from genome assembly GCA_032618575.1 of Nicotiana noctiflora. Classification (NCBI taxonomy): domain Eukaryota; kingdom Viridiplantae; phylum Streptophyta; class Magnoliopsida; order Solanales; family Solanaceae; genus Nicotiana; species Nicotiana noctiflora. The sequence goes on from JASVEL010007445.1 coordinate 84,317, forward strand.
ATCGTAAACCCAATTTTGCTTTAGAAAAAGTGGGTGTCGACAATAGCTAAAGCAGATAAGACAATTAACGCACATAAGCATGCTTTCCTAAGCTAAACAAGAGGTTACATATTTTGGCATTACTGAATTAAAGGAAAACATAGTTAATTACTTAAGGAAAATGTGTTTTTTAATAATTAGCACGTGTATGCACTCGTCACCTCACGTACACGGCAATCATATAGCAATATTTTAAAAATCCTAAGGGGAGTTCCCCCATACAAGGTTAGGCAAGCTACTTACCTCAAAAAAAGCTCAAAATCAATCTGATATCACGCTATTGCCACGAGTATCCAACTATCAATTACATAATGCAAATAAATATACAAGCAACTAGTTTAGCTATTGAATTCAAAGTTAAGGCACGAATATTGGAAAACAACAAAAAATCCTTCCCCGGCCCACGTCTCAGAATCGGGTAAAAATCTCATGTTACGAGCACCCATTCTCTCATGATATAACTCATAAAAGAATTATTCCATTCTGATGCTTAAAACCCAGTCAAAACCCAAAAATGCGACTGGGGAACTTTACCCCCAAATTCCTATTTTTCCACTAAAATTCCTTGATAGATTGAGAAAATTACTATAGATTGATGATATATAAACGAACTAGGGTTAGGAATCGTTATCCACTGATTTCCTCTTCAAAATCCTCCAAAATTCGCCTTCTCCCAAGCTCCAAAAGTCCCATATTGAAAATGGGAGAAAACCCTCGATTTTGCCCTTTTTCTACCAGATATCTCGCTTTTGCGAGATGACCACCACATATGCAAAAAAGTCATCGCAAGTGCGGAAGTCACTTATCTGGGCTGGGCAGGCCTCTTCTGTGAAAACTGGGCTACATATGCGGTTCTTGATGCCCAAGTCCAATTCGCTTCTGCGGTCCACTTAGCCGCTTTTGCGGACCACTTCTGCAGGTACGATTATAACAGGTTCAGCAACTTCAAAAAATGCCTAAGTCTAAATTTTCATCCTTCAAGCGTCCGAAACTCTCCCGAGGCCCCCGGGACCTCAACCAAAAATACCAACAAGTCCTAATACATCATATAAATTTAGCTGATCCCCCAAATCACATGAAATAACACCAAAACCTTGAATCTCCCTCTAATACAAATTTAATGAAATTGAAATTTCAAAATTCTACAACAGACGCCGAATCAAACAAACCATGTCCGACTAACCCGAAAATTTGCACACAACTCATATTCAGCACTACAGACCTACTCAAATTTTCGGACTCGAATTTCGACCCAATAATAAATAATTCCACTATCGGCTCGAAACGCTAAAAATCCAACTTTCCTCTTTTCAAGAAATAAGCTACGGACCTCCAAAATTTAATTCGGACACGCCTCAAAGCCGAAAAATACCCAACAGAGCTAACGCAATCGGGAAAATTCCATTATGGAGCTATCTTCACACAGCTCTGAACGGTCCAAATTTTAAGACATAAACTCTCATTTTGGGACTAAATGTCCCAAAACACTCTGAAACTAAAGATGAACCATCCCGGCAAATTAGAGCCACCAGCACACCAACAACCTGTCTTTAGCCATAATCTTTTCTGAAACACGTCCGAAGCCCTCCGGGCTCCAAACCAAACATCCACACAAGTCTAAAAATATCATACAAACATTCTTGCATGATAAAAAATATAAGAATAATATCTAGAACTACGAATCGGGCATCAAAATGTATAAATTTCAAAAAAAAAAGTTCAAGAACATCTAGAATTGATACTAAGTGTCTGAATCCTATCAAATCAACTCCAAATGAAACCAAATTTTATAGAAAATGTCTAAATAGAATAACGTACTTATTCTATGTCCCAAAACTAAACTCCTAATGTTATATCCTAAAATTCAACCTACGGTCAGACTTGAAAAAACTTCTAAACCTCAAATTGCCAACTTTTAGTAAAACAATACAAATCCACCTACGGACCTCCAAATTGATTTCGGGCGTATGCCTAAGTTTTAAATCACGATATAAACCTATTGGAGTCATCAAAATACTGTTTCGAGCTCATTTTCACAAAAGACAAATTTGGGTCACTATTTCTAACATGTGCTTCTAAACGAAGAACCAAATGGTCCAAATCAACTCGAAACGTTCTCGGAATGAAACTAATCAACACTGCAAGTAATAAAATCACGAATGCACTTGTGTGAAGTATTAAAAGGGAATACTTGGCTCAAATACATAGAATGGGCAGTCGAGTCATTACAGGTTTACTTTTTATTATTTGTATAGGTTTACAGTGAGTATCATGTCATAGCCTTGCCTCTACTTCATCGTGGTTTGGCTCGATACTTACAGTGTATATGGAGCCGATTATACTCATACTACACCTCTGCACTTTCTGTCGAGATCCCGGTGTTGATCCTAGTAGTGCGTAGAGGAGTTCGCTCGGATTTGACTTGCCCAAGAGACTTGAGGTAGAGCCACTTGACGTTCGCAGTCCCTGAATTCCCCTTCTATCATGTTTTACTTTTTGTTTTGTTTCAGACAATTGTATTTTATTTCATACCATAATTGTAGTATTCTACTCGCTCATGTAGACTCCTTATTTTTGGGAGTAGTTTAGACTGCATTATTTATGTAATTATTTTATATAATTATGAGTTTATCAATCGTTAATTATCATTATTCTATTATAAATTATTAAAACTTAATTAATTAATTAACTAATGTTGGCTTTCCAAGCAAGTGAATATTAAGTATCATAACGGTTACATGATTGGGATTTCAGGTCATATATATATATATATATATATATATATATATATATATATATATATATATACTCCACTTATAATTTTTTAGCTTGTATTTATTACCTTTCAATATACAATATAAAGGACAAATTCATTGGGGTATGTGGATAATGGGTGGCAAGACAGGAGGAACACACACAATACAGAAGGGGTCTAAATGGAGAAAATGGGAGATGAGTGAATGGCCTCGGGCATGATGGGCCTGGAATTCAGTAAGTGTCCCTAAACATAGCCTCTTAATCTGGCTAATAGTACACAAAACATTATTGACCTGGGACAAGGCTATACAAGATTGCTGTACGTCAAGAGACTAGCTATGTGATGTGTGGTGGTGAAAACTGAGTATAAGGGTGGAAATTTTGAGATCATGAGTAATTTTTTCGGCTTGCCTAATTCCCCTAGTCTGTACAGCTTTGAAATTTTATAGTAATTGGTTTTCTGGTAATAAATAATACTTTTTCTTTCAACTACAAGTTCTTTTTACCTTTTAAATCTTATTTTATACCTCATACAAAAGTTTAAATAATATGTATATTATATTAAAAAGTTTGTATTGATTTCATGAGATACACATGTTCAAAAACTAGTTTAATACGTTATAGTAGGACGTTGGCTCCCTTATTCCTTGAGTAATTAATTCCACTAGTTATTTGTTGTAATTACCACATTAGTGTACAGTAGTCAAAAGTGAACCATAATAATATAGAGCGTATGTTACTTTTCTGGAGAAGTGGGAGGCAGAGGCGGAGCCAGGATTTCGAGCTTATGAGTTCGAGATTCTAATCGTTTTAAGTTACTTGGTTCTAAATTAAAAATGTATACATATTCAATGGATTTTTTAAGATAAATATAGGATTTGAACAGCTACTGATTTCGGCCAAACCCGCTGGCGACATTTTAGCTCCGCCCTTGGTGGGAGGGACCATTATGATGCCAAAAACATCACTTATGAATAAAAGTACCAAGTCCCACAAAGTGCAAGGAATTCAACTTCTATAACTGTCTATGTCCGGTTCTATCTCTATTTGTGGTAGCTAGTTTAGAGTTAATAACAACTGCAATAGATGCAGATGTTTCAGTTACCCCACGAATATACAAAATTGCCACGGAGACTAGAAAATGATTGCCGAGGCAGGAAAAAGGTGATCATTTAGAAACAACACTATGCAAAGAAAAAGTTGAAACTTTAGAATTCTCTCTAATTAATTCGTAAATTTAATTATTTTTCGATCAATATTGTGTACGGATAAAATCGAATATAACGTGTACTCCTGATTTTTCAGTGAGAAAACGGAGTAAGGACACTGACGCACGAAATTGTAGTCGAGGATAAAGATCCTCCTTAACGAGATCCAAGGAGAATAACTGGTGTGCTTGACCTCGCACATGGCAAAGCGGCGTGCATCGAGCCGAGTATGAGTTCTAAAACTTTGGAAAACACGACGAACGGCTACGAATATACGTCCGTGATATTTGCACCAACCCGATATTACGGCGCAGATCTCGCTCAATGTCTGTTATGGATTAGTAGTTACTGAGAAGGAATGATTTTTACCCTTTTTAGACTTATACTAGGGATGAAACTCACTACTATATAAAGGGGAAGTTTTTCTTTTGTAAGACAATTGTAACATAGAAATCAAATTAATACAAGCTTATTTTCTATCTTTAGCTACTGTTAAAGTTCTTATTCACATATCTCTGCCTATCTCATATGTGTGGAACCTGGTCTGTGTGCCACGAGTGCTCTGTCTTCGAAAAGACGATTGCTTGTTGAACCATGTGAATTGCATGAAAGTAGGATACTTCAAATTCGGGGGTCAAAGAGTCACGACTGAGCTCGAACCGAAAGTCCAATAGAGGATGAGGTCATTGCTCATTCTAAATTCCGGCTTGATCATAGTATTAATTGTAAGGGGTTTGAACATTTATTTCGTTCCTAACTCATTTATTCAATATTCTTAATTATTCGTATTATATTCAATCACATATAAAATTACATACAATTTTAATTATTACCTAATTTTGGAGGAAAAAAATATATTTTTTCGATCTTTCTGATGTTGCTCATCTACCTAATTTTTTTTCTCTATTCCTCTAGTCACGTAAAGCTTAACCCACTTGAATGGGGAGGCAGTCAAGTATGCAAGTGACGCAGTAATTACATTTGCAACGTTCACTTCATTCAATTCTTATACTTTATAAAATCAAATTTCGTTTTACCCTTCCTCATATTTATCTGATTATTATACCAAACAACAAGGTCAATGAATAATATAATTAAATTGCTCATGTTTTTTATTTTCTTTAGTGTTTTCTCATATACTCTCACTTCAAATAAAAGTATATGCCATGACCCAAACCCCGCACTGATCGTGATGGCGCCTCTCGTGAAGACAAGGCCAACCAACTAACCAAATTCGTCTTTTCAAAAATAGTTAAACATGAATAAACGGCTGAAATACGACTTAATAATATTAATTAGCGGAAATAGAACTCAATACAGCCCTAATCGGGGTGTCACAAGTTACGACCATCCATAAGAGTGTAATTATATCAACAAGATCTAAAGATACACTGGACATGAATGATGAACATCAGAGAGAGAAAACAGTGTTGCGAATGCTGGCACTCACCTCGCTAAACTCCTACAGCTCTACCTCCAATTAGCCAAAATGCGCTACCAGGTGAATAAATATATGCATCTGCACGCGAGGTGCAGGGTGTAAAGTGAATACTCCAACTCAGTGAGTAAAAAGGGTAAATAATAACTGATCAGTATGAAATCACGTAAAGTAAACCACCATGCTATATAGTAGCAGTGTAAACCCTTTGAGAAAAATCGTGAAGCTGTGAAATCTTTAGAAATATCTTAGCTAACTTTAAAACCTCTTTTGAAAATGACTTTTCAACAGTTATGCAAATTAATGAAAACAAGTAGTCCATATAAGCACAGAAGTTAGCCCCTCGGGCATCTCACTCAAATAACAGATAATGTCAGGCAATCCGGTAGATATCACATGAATTAGCACAACAATAGATTATGGCAGACAAATGAAATAAAGTAAACACACATAATAGTACTAGTAACAGTGCGGCGTACAGGTCGATCCACATACCGCTGCGCGTGCAGCCCGCTCCGTTTAATATCGACGGCGCTCACTAGGGGTGTGCAGACTCCGCGAGGGGACCCGTACGGCCCAAGCGCAATATCAAGACATCTCGTGGCATCAATCTTGGCCCCCGACCTCATATCAATATCAGTATAACACTGCTACGTCATACAGCAGATCCAAACATATCCTCATAATACATGCCCTCGGCCTTACCTACTCAAAGATCAACAAGCCCCTCAGGCAACAGTAAAACATGACGCTCAGCCTAAGATGTTTTTGAAACTATCATTTCAAGCGTTTAAAGCTTAATAGACTTGGCTGGGTTTTAAAATAGTGGAAAATACGTGAGTGAGTTCAAGTATATAACTAATATTGTAAGGAATTATCAACAACAATCCTCGAAGGGTTCAAATAGATGGCACAAAGCCAAAATATGGCAATCATCCCATATTATGATGATGACAAGTAAAGTTTTGTCAAATACGCAGTAAATTCATTAATCGGGACAGACCAAGTCATAATCTCCAACGGTGCTCTACCGCTCGCTATCCGGCATGCAAGTCACCTCAATATAGCACTACCTTGTGCAAATACGGGTTCAAACCCTTAGTATATCATTTACAATCATTACTCACCTCGAACCGACGACATCTCTAGCTCGCGAAGCCTTTGCCCCTTAAATTGACATCTACGCGCGTCGAATCTATCAGTAAATAAAGCGGATACATCACTATATGGTAAGGGAACAAAGCCCAAGCGAAACAAATGAGAACAGGCACAAATCTCGAAATTACCAAGACTCGAGCCCCGAGCCAACTTCTCAAACCTCAGAAATTTTTACATCAACAGATTCCTTATCTCGCCACGAGTTCTTACATATCAAAATCACAAAAATCGGATTTCAATTGACCCCTCAAACCCCTAATCATAACTCTCTTAAATTCAAGCCCTAACCTCCATTTTAACCCATGATATCTTAGATTTCCAGCCTTAATTCATGTAATAATACAATAAGATTGTGATTTAAGTCCAAGGATCCTTACCTTATCGAAGTTCCTTGAAATCCCTCTTCTAAATCACCAGAAATTCTCCAAGTCCGAAGTTAGAAAAGAAAAACCCTCAAATATTCGCGAAGAAGACCAATTAAATATTCCGCCCAGTCATTACCGTATCTACGTTCATATTGTCGCTTCTACGACTTCCACTTTTGCGGTCAATATCCGCTTCTGCAAAAATTCACTTACGTCTATGATCCATTTATGCGGCCCCATTTTCGCTTATACGGCTCCGCTTCTACCGTCAAATGTTCGCTCCTGCAAAAATCACCAAGGCCCCATATACCGCTTCTACGGTCCAAAAGTCGCATTTGCGACTCCGCATATGCGGTCCCCACTCCAAATCTGAGGTCGTGCCAAGCCCACACAAAAACTAATCATGTGATCTATCTTCCGCACCTGCGAGACTACTTCTGTAGTTCCTTTTCTGCAGAAGCGAAAATACCAGAAGGAGCAGGCCTGCAATTCGCACAAGTCAAAAACACATCCCGATAGCCATCCGAAATCACCTAGAGGCCTCCGGTACCTCAACCAAAAGTACCAACCTATCCTAAAACATCACCCAAACTCGTTCCAATCATCAAAATAGCTCAAATAACACCAAAACCATCAAATGATCTCGAATTCATGCCTAAGTTCTTCTAAAACTTCCGAAATACACTTTCGATCAAAAACCCAACCAAACAAAGTATGAATGACCTGAATGTTTGCACACACATCCTAAATAACATAACAAAGCTATAAAAACTCTCAGAATCTCATTCCAACCCTCGAATTAAAATCGCACCTATCAATCGGAATTCGCCAAAATACTAGCCTAATTACACATCGGACCTCCAAAATCTCTTTCGATCACACACCTAAGTCACAAATCATCCCCCAAAGCTAATCAAATCATCAGAATTCATATCCGAGCGCTCTAATACATAAGTCAACATTCGGTTGACTTTTCCAGACTAGGTATTCCTTAAAGAGACTAAGTATCTTATTTCCTTCTAAAATAAATCTAAGCCAACTCAATCACACAAGACACTGATAATGAAGCATAAAGAAGAAGAAAATGGGGGAAATGGCATGGTAACCCATGATACGACGGGTCGGGTCGTCAGATCCTCCCGAACTTAAACAAACGCTCATCCTCGAGCGTACCCAGAGTTACTCTAGAAGCCAACCAATAGCTGAATTACTTTACAATGCATATACCTGGGGGTGATCCCACGTTACCCTATATAGGTCCGATAAAACCTTTTAAATAAAATTATACAATCCAATCTAGCTCATAAACCATAGAACCATATTTTCACTTTCGAAATCATCATTACTATCAAAACCTCACACCTATACTTTGAACAGACCTGAACTAGTTGTAGTAACCCATGCCTGCAACCTCAAGTGCACATATGTGATATACCACGTAAATCAAAGACATGTAGCGATAACTTCCATTAACAGCAACTGCACATAACACCCAAATACCGATAGAAACCTTTTATCAACTAAAGTCTCATTCCAACACTTTCATATACTGTCACTGGTAAATGAATCACATAGTAAATCATAACCATCTCTCAGATCGGTCATCCATAAGGTTACTTCTCCTTTGGTAAGGACCATAACAAATTTCTGAATCAAACCTCAATATTTGCCTATCAAACATATTGAAAAATCGAATCCATTTGTATTAATTATAGGCCCACAACGATCTCATCTACCCCAACACAATTACTCTTGTGACATGACACACCAAGACAGGCTAAGGCCACAACTTGCATAGTCCGCTCACCAATAAGCAACAACCCGAACACACTCCCATCATAAAACTGACTCAAACAAAAGAGCTGTAGCGCAAGCTCACCAATATCTTCACATCACATGGCTGATAACCCGTACGATATTGTGGAAATAGAACACACAAATTTGACCCGCAAGGTCATATTTCCACACAGCTTTGCTACAACACGCGATCCTATCCAAATACTGCTCCACATGAAACACCTCAAGTCACTATGCTCGAAATCGTCAACCATGCTTAATTGATTTATGGAACCAAAGCAAATAATTACACCCACGGTGAGACTGATAAAATATACCATGACCCAATAGGTCATAACTGATGCTCTATTTACCGAGCAACACCCAATTACTCTTCCCACTCGACTTCCACTATGAATTCCCAATAGAACCGCACAACAGGTGCCCATAACCAACAAATCATAATGTCTCACATCACAGGAAAGCAAATCTTAGACCTCCCCAGATCACTAACAAGCTCAATAAGACCTATCCCTCAACAATACAGTTTGGGGCCAACCAAACTGACTTAAGATAGAACACACATCCACATTGACCTGCCAACGAACTCATCATCAAGGAAGCTTGAAGCTGCTCCTTCCTCTACTACAGCTCCTATTGGAGGCATACGATAGGATGTACGGCACCAAAATCAATACCGAAATCCACAATCTTGCTCGGCAACATGCCCGGCCACAAGAAATACATTCGAAAAGTCCCTCAACACCATAATTGAATCAATTTTAGAAACCTCTACACTGACATCCATCACGAAGGCCCAATTAAGAAAGGCAATCCTTCCTAGCTATCTGCTGGGTCTTTGAAATAAAATCAACTCATCAAGAACATAATCTGACGCACCTCGCCACTCAACCTGTGGTGTTTTCGGCATAGCCTATAGCACAATAGTCCAGAATAACCCAACACAGAGAAAACCGGTCTACACCACAATATCATACCCAAAATCTAACATAAAAAGTAAAGAAAGATCCACCCCAGCCTCCAAATCTCGGTAGTTGCTAAACAGTGCCGATACACAAGATCTACAACCACATCATAGCCTATATATTAGAACTTCCGTCTCCACATATCCTTTCCCAATTTTGCCGTCCGAACACATGCACGCCTTCAGTACTCAATCATTCAACGATAGGTACTCTAAATTTTCCCTGTGCCACCAAGCAAACCCGAATACAACCAGTCAACCTAACAAAGAAGTGCTGCAATACTACCAAAGTATCATCGGTTTAATCATATTACCCTTTTTCTAAGACATATACTCTCGTTAAAGCACTTACAATTAGTAGTACCATTTCCTTGATTATCTAAGCCTACCAATTGCTTAAGAGTTTTATGAACTGAACAGTAACCTAGCACACGCAAATCTCGATCCTCCACTACATACCGCATATACATGAGAACTTCATCTCCCTTCTGAACCACAGAAATCTACGTACTCAAGCGGTTAAGAACTTTCCATTTGTCCCATGTAGAAAAAATGTTATTACATATTTCATGCTCCGCATGCCCATAGAAGATATGCACCTCCCAACCGTGGTAAAAATCATCAAGAACTCTCTGAATTCACTTTGCACAAATAAGACATGTGAGGACTGAATCCTTCTAACTTGACCAAGCTAAGCAAGCCATCAAAACCCAAGAGCATTACTGCAAAATACTTGTAAGCGCTCATTACCTCGAACACGCACAAGGAGTTAATCATATCCTTACCATACTGATTTGGTCTACTATCAAGCTATTCTATCTATCTAATTTCCCTTCTAATTCTATTTCAACTTGATATTCCCTTTTGCTGTAGCACCATAATTCCTCGACCCATGCTCACTACACGAGTCCCAAACAAAAGACCACACTGTCTAAGACCCAGAAGCCGCTGAATACTCTCTCAAATATTCCCAGAAATACCACATTCTATCATACTTTACTCTGAAGAACTTCCTACGAATCTAAATCCGTTACCTTTACTTTACTGATATTGATATATAGAATCCCATAATTAACATAAGAATACCATAAGTCTTGACCTCTCCGTTGAAAATGCAGTCTGTAACTAATTACACAACCTTAAGATACTCGATTGTTCCCTGTAAAGTCCTGAACATATTAGAATCATTCTCGAAAGTCATTCACTCTTATTCAAACTACAACTTACCTGATCTAACAAAGCGAACCACCCGTGCCTCATTGGCACTCTGATACCGTAAAATGAAATCCTAATCCTAATACAACCAAGCAACTTCCTACTCTATGCGCCGAGCATTCTTTACAACCAACACTCTAGACATTCCGTAATTCTCATACCCTACGAACCATAATATAACCTTTGTTAAAATTTTCCTTTACTCCAACCATAACTAATGCACTTGCATGCCCCAAACTGAACAACTATGGCACCTAACCGTGGAATCAACTACTCACAGCAGACTCCCCCGCTTAGCTCGAAGCCATAGATCAAGATACGCTAAATAACTTATAACACTTCTACTATATTGATGCCACAATACCATAGCGAGATTAAACTCAAATCATATATATGTTTGTGAAAACACAGATCACCTAGTACTGTAAATCTTCTACAAATCTCGCATTCATCCCCGCAACAGTTAAGCTCTCTCTTAAGCGACCCGAAATTTCTAATTTCAACATGTACCCTTCAATTACACATGGGATCTTCTAACATACACATAAGGATCATACAACTTCAGCAGACTCCGTGGGAGATAACCCACTTGCTCCGCCTCGATATAACATCTCTGTATACCTTCCATCGTCATACACATTACAAAACCACTAGTCTTCTAGAATATGAAACCATACTGCAACATAAAATTTACTTCACTCCTAACTAGGAGACACGAAAATATTCTTCACGCGCCGATAACTCAGAGCTACACATCCAATCACAATGAAAATCATATATTTAATAGTTCATCTATTATCCAGCAAACCTCCCTCGTCACTTCCAAATCACATAAATACATCTTTCAGTTTTAAAATACTCATCATGTGGCTATCCAGCCATCACATCGACAAATAGTGACAATACCAAATGTATAAGTACAAAAACACATGTTCACACAATCAATACCTCGGTGCTCAAGACATAGGCAAAGATCCGGCCTCAAGTCCTCCAGATTGGTCCAACATAAACTCACAGAGACTATATCTCGTCCCTCGATCGGGGAATCACAAGCAATCAAGGCACATCTGATACTGAGCGCTCATACGTGCATACGAACGCGTGGAAGGAATTTCAAGAGTTACTTTTCTAGATGAATCAAGGATGCACAAAAAGAATTCAAGAATGTGAAGTTTTCCTAAAGGTTCTGCAGCCTCTAGAGGATATATACAGATGTCTCTGTACCGATCCGCGAGAATCTACTAAACCTGCTCATAACTCATGAGACCTACTAACCTAGGCTCTGATACCAACATCTCACGACCCAAAACCCGCGCTAGTCGTGATGGCGCCTCTCGTGAAGACGAGGCCAGCCAACTAACCAAACTCGTCTTTTCAAAAATAGCTAAAAATTAATAAATAGCTTAAATATAACCTAACAATACTAATTAGCGGAAATACAACCCAACACAGCCTTACTCGAGGTGTCACGAGTCCAAAGAATCCATAAAAGTGTAATTACATATACAAAATCTAAAGATACACTAGACATGAATAATTAACAACATAGAGAGAAAACGGCGCTGCGAACACTAGCAATCACCTCGCTAAACTCCTGCAGCTCTGCCTCCAATCAGCCAAAACCCACTACCGGGTGAATAAATATCTGCATCTGTACGCGAGGTTCAGGGAGTAAAGTGAGTACTCCAACTCAGTGACTAATAAGAGTAAATAACAATTGAGCAGTAAGAGATCACGTAAAACAAATAGCCATGCTATATATGAGCAGTGTAAACCCTTTGAGAAAAATTGTGAAGCTGTGAAATCTTTAAAAATATCTTAGCTCAATTTAAAACCTCTTTTGAAAATGACTTTTTAACAGTTATGCAAATGAATGCAAACAAGTAGTGCAGAAAAACACAGAACTCAGCCCCTCGGACATCTCACTCAATTAATAGATAATGTCAGGAAATCTGGTAGATATCACATGAAATATCACAACAATAGGTAATGGTAGACAAATGAAATAAACTAAACACACAGAACAGTACTAATACCGCTATGGCGTGCAGACCGATCCACATACCGCTGCAGCGTGCAGCCTGCTCTGTTTAACGTCGATGGCGCTCACTGGGGGTATGCAGACTCCAGAAGGGCCCCTTACGGCCCAAGCGCAGTATCAAGCCATCTCCTGGCATCAATCTAGGCTCTCGGCCTCATATTAATATCAGTATAACACTGTTGCGGCGTGCAACCAGATCCAAACGTGTCTTCATAATGAAAGCCCTGGGACTTACCCTATCAAAGATCAACAAGCCCCTCGGTCTATAGTAAACCATGATGCTCAGCCTAAAATATTTGGAAAATATCATTTCAAGCATTTAAGTCATAATAGACTTGGCTGAGCTTTAAAACAGTGGAAAATACGTGACTGAGTTTAATAATATAATTAAATAGTGAGGAATTATCAACAACAATCCCCAAAGGGTTCAAATAGCTAGCACAAAGCCCAAATATTGATATCAGCCCAAATTATGATGATGACAAGTAAATTTTAGTCAAATACGTAGTAAATTCATTAATCGGGATGGACCAAGTCACAATCCCTAATGGTTCTCTACCCCGCGCTCTATATCTGACATGCAAGTAAACTCAATATAGCACTACGATATGCAAATACGAGGTTTCAAACCCTCAATATATCATTTACAATTATTACTCACCTGGAACCGACGAAATCTCTAGCTCGCATTGCCTTTTCCCCACAAATCGGCCTCCACGCACATCAAATCTAGCCAAAAACAAAGTGGATATATCATATATGCTAAAGGAACAAAGCCCAAGCGAAAGCAAACGATAACGAGCACAAATTGCGAAATTACCAAAACCCAAGCCCCGGGCCCACTTCTCGAAACTCAGAAATTTTCACATCAATAGATTCTTTATCTCGCCATGAGATCATACATATCAAAATCACAAAAATCCGAGTTCAATTCACTCCTCAAATCTTTAATCTTAGCTCTCCTAAGTTCAAGCCTAACATCCATTTTTAGCCAAGGGATTTCTTAGATTTCCAGCCTTAATTCATGTAATAATATCATAGGATTATGTTTCAAGTCCATGAATCCTTACCTTATCGAAGATCCTTGAAATCCCTCTTCAAAATCGCCCACAATTCTCCAAGTCCGAAGTTAGAAATGAGAAACCCTAAAAAATTCTCGAAGAAGATCAATTAAATATTCTGCCCAGTCATTACTGCATCTGCAGAAATATTGTCGCTTCTGCGACTTTCGCTTTTACGGTGAATATCCGCTTCTAAGGAAATTTACTTACGTCCATGATCTGCTTTTGCGGTCCCATTTCTGCATATGCGACTCCGCTTCTGCGATCAAATGTCAGCTGCTACAAAAATGAAAAAGGCCCCATATATCGCTTTTGCCGTCCAAAAGTCGCATCTGCGACTCCGTAGATGCGGTCCCCACTCCGCATTTGCAGTCCTCCCAAGCCCACACAAACACCGCTCCTGCGATCTACCTTCCGCATGCACGAGACTGCTTTTGCAGTTCCTTTTCCGTAGAAGCGGAAATACGAGAAGCTATAGGACTACATTTTGTAAAAGTCCAAAACACATCCTGATAGCCATCTGAAATCACCTCGAGGCTCCCGGGACTTCAACCTAAAGTGCCAACCCATCCTAAAACATCGCCCAAACTCATTCCAATCATCAAAACACCTCAAACAACACCCAAAACAATCAAAATACCTCGAATTCAAGCCTAAAATATTGTAAAACTTCGGAAATACACTTTCGATTAAAAACCCGACCAAAGGACGTCTGAATGACCAGAAATTTTGCATATCCCAAATGACATACCGAAGCTACAGAAACTCTCTGAATTCCATTCCGGCATCGTATTAAAATCTCACCTATCAACCAGAATTCTCCAAAATACTAATTAAAGCCTAATTCCATACCGGACCTCCAAAATCACTTTTGTTCACAATCCTAAGTAAAGAATCATCCCTTGATGCTAACCGAATCATCAGAATCATATCTGACCCCTCTAACGCATAAGTCAACATTCGGTTGACTTTTCCAAATTAAGCCTTCCTTAAAGAGACTAAGTGTCTCATTTCCTTCTAAAATCAATCCAACCCAACTCGATCACACAAGACACTAATAATGAAGCATAAAATTGGGGAAGCGGAGCGATAACCCATAAGACAACGGGACGGGTCGGCACATCCTCCCGAACTTAGATAAATGCTCATTCTCGAGCGTACCTAGAGTTGCTCTGGAAGCCAACCAATCGCTGAATAACTTTACCATGCATATACCCGAGGGTGATCCCACGTCACCCTATCTCATATAGCTCTAATAGAACCTTTTAATTAAATTATACAATCCAATCAAGCTAATAAACCATAGAACGACATTGTCACTTCTGAATCATTAATACGATCAAATCCTCACACATATACCTTGAATTGACCTGAACTAGTTGTAGTAACCCATGCCTGCAACCTCAAGTGCAATTATCTGATATACTAGGTGACTCAAACACATGTATGAATAACTTTCATTCGCAGCAACTGCACACAACACCCGAATACCGGTAGAAACCTCTTATCAACTAAAGTCTCATTCTAACACTTCCACATACTATGAATTGTAAATGAATCATGCAGTAAATCATAACCATCTCTCAAATCGGTCATCAATAAGGTTACTTCTCCTTTGGCAAGGACCATAGACAATTTCTGAACCAAACCTCAATATTTGCCAATCAAACATGCTAAAATTGAATCTATTTGTATTCATTACAGGCCCACAACGATCTCATCTACTCCAACACAATTACTTTTGTGACATGACATACCAAGATAGGCTAAGGCCACAACTTGCATAGTCCACGCACCAATAAGCAATAACCCGAACATACTCCCATCATGAAACTAACTCAAGCGAAAGAGCCGTACCGCAAGCTCACCAATATCATCACACCATACGGCTGAGAACCCATCTCACATTATAGAAATAGAAAACACAAATTTTTCCTGCAAGGACATGTTTCCACACAGCTTTGCTACAACGCGTTATCCTATCCAAATATTGCTACACTTGAAACACCTCAAGTCACTATGCTCGAAATCGACAGCATTGCTCAGTTGATGTCTGGAACCAAAGCAAATCATTACACCCATAATGAGACAGATAACTTATACCACGCAACCCGATAGGTCATAACCGATGCTCCATTCACCAAGCAGCACCCAATTACTCTTCCCGCTCGACTTCTACTACTAATTCCAATAAAAACCACACCACAGGTGCCCATAACCAACAAATCATAATGTCTCACATCACAGGAAAGAAACTCTTAGATCTCCCCAGATCACTAACAAGCTCAATAATTATTGAATCGACTTATCCTTACAATTCGGGGCCAACCAAGCCAACTCAAGCTAGAACATGCATCCACATTGACTTGCCAATGAACTCATCGTCGAGGAAGCCTGAAGCTGCTCCTTCCACTACTACAGCTCCTACCGAAGCCATACGATAAGGTGCCCGGTACCAAATCAATATTGAAATCCACAACCTCGTCCGACGACATGCCCGGCCATAAGAAATGGATCCAAAAAGTGCCTCAACACCGGAACAGAATAAATGGTAGAAACCTCTGCATTGACATCTATCACAAAGTCCCAATTAAGTAAGGCAATCCTTCTCAGCCGTCCTCTGAGTCTTTTGAAATATAAACCACCCTGCTAGAGCATAATTTGACACACCTCACCACGCAACCCGTGGCGTTTTCGACATAGCCTATAGTGCAATAGTCCAGAATAACCCAACACCGAGACAAATAGTCTACACCCCAATATCATACCCAAAATCTAACATACCAAGCAAACAAAGATCCACTCGAGCCTCCAACACCCAGTAGTTGCTAAACAGTGCTGATACACACGATCTACAACCATATCACAGCATGTATATGAGAACTTCCATCTCCATATATCCATTCCTAATTTCATCGCCGAACACATGCACACATTTAATACTCAACCATACCACGATAGATACTCCAAAGTTTCGATGTGACACCAAGGAAAAACCACCATTCGACCCAACAAGAAAGAGCCCCAATACTACCGAAGTATCTTCAGTTTAATCACATTGCCCTTTTTCAAAGACATATACTCTCACCAAATCACTTCCAATTAGCAGTACCATTTCTTTGACTATCTGAGGCTACTCGTTGCTTAAGAGTTTTATGAACTTCTTTTCAGAACTGAACTGTAAGCTAGCACACGCAAATCTCGATCTCCCACTACATATCGCATATACCATACCATCCTAGTATAAAATGAGAACTTCATCTCCCTTCTGAGCAATAGAAATCTACGTACTCAACTAGTCAATAATATTTCATTGGTCCTATCTAGAAGAAAAGTCACTACACATCCCATGGTCCGCATGCCCGTAGAAATTATAAACCTCCAAACCATGGTAAAAATCATCAAGAACTATCTGAATTCCCTATGCACAAATCAGACCTGCCAGGACTGAATCCTTCTAATGACCAAACTAAGCAAACCACCAAAACCCATGAGCGTTGCTGCAAAATACTAGTAAGGGCTCATTACCTCGAACACGCACAGGGAGTTAATCATATCCTTACCATATTGTCCGGTCTATTATTAAACTATTCCATCTATCTAATTTCCCTTCTTATTCATTTTTAATTTGATATTCCCCCTTTGTTGTAGCACCATAATTCCTCGACCCAGGCTCACTGCACGATACCCAAGCACAAGACCACACTGTCTAAGACCCATAAGCCATTGAATACTATCTCAAATATTCCTAGAAACACCACATTCCAAAATACTTTACTCTGAAGAACTTTTTATGAATCTTAATCCATTACCTTTACTTTTCTGATACAGATATATATAGAATCCCATAATTAACATAAAAATACCATAAGTCTTGACCTCTCCTAATGAAAACATAGTCTATAACCACATACACAACAAGATACCCAACTGTTCCCTATAGAATCTTGAACACATTAGGACCATTCTCGAAAGTCATTCACTTTTATTCAAACTTCAACTTACCTGACCTAACAAACCGAACCACCCGTGCCCAGTAGCACTCCGATACAGCAAAATAATAGCCTTATCCCAATACAACAAAGCAACTTCCTGCTCTATGCGCCGAGCATTCTTCATCAATAACACTCTAGACATTCCGTGATTCTCATACCCTATGAAGTATAATATAACCTTTGTCAAAATTTTCCTTTACTCTAGCCATAGCTAATTCACTCGTATGCCCCAAAATGGAACCAACATAGCACCTAACCGTGCAATCAACTGCTCACAGCCGACTCCCCCACTTGGCTCGAGGCCATAGATCAAGATGCACTCTATAACTCATAAGACTTTTACTCTATTGATGCCACAATACCATAGTAAGATTAAACAAAAATCATTTATAAGTTTGTGAAAATACAGATCACCTAGTACTGTACTCTTCAATAAATCTTGCATTCATCCCCACAACAGTTAACCCCACTCCCTTAAGCGACCCAAAATTTCAAATTTCAACATGTACCATTCAATTACACATGAGATCTTCTAACATGCACATAAGGATCACACCACATGAGTATACTCTGCGGGAGATAACCCACATGCTTCGCCTTTATATAACATTTTCGTATACTTTCCACCACCATACACATTACACAACCACTTAGTCTTCATAAATCTGAACTCAAACCGCAACATAAAATTTACTTCACTCCCAACTAGGAGACACAAAAATATTCTTCATGCGCCCATAACTTGGAGCTACACATCCAATCATAATGGAAATCATAAACTTAATAGTTCACTTATCTTCCAACAGAACTCCCTCGTTACTTCCAAGTCACATAAATACATCTCGTAGTACTAACATACTCATCACTTGGCTATCCAATCGTCACTTCCACTAATAGTGACAATACTCAACATATAATTTTGAAAATACTTATTCACACAATCAACACCTCGGTGCTCAAGCCATAGGCAAAGATCCAGCCTCAAGTCCTCCAGACTAGCCTAACATAAACTCATAGAGATAACATCTCGTCCCTCAATCGCGGTATCACAAGCAATCAAGGCACATCTGATTCTGAGCGTTCATATGCGCATACGAACTCGTAGATGGATTTTCAATAGTTACTTTTCAAGCTGAATCAAGGATGCACGATAAGAATTCAAGAATGTGAAGTTTTCCTAAAGGTTCTGCAGCCTCTTGAGGATAAATACAGACGTCTTAGTACCGATCCGCGAGACTCTACTAAACTTGCTCACGACTCGTGAAACCGAGTAACCTAGGCTCTGATACCAACTTGTCACGATCCAAGCCTCGCACTGGTCGTGATGGCGCATCTCATGAAGGTGAAGCCAGCCAACTAACTAAGCTCGTCTTTTCAAAAATAGTTAAACATGAATAAACAGCTTAAATATGACTTAATAATATTAATTAGCAAAAATACAACCCAACATTGTCCTAATCGTGGTGTCACAAGCATCCATAAAAGTGTAATTATATCTACAAGATCTAAAGATACACTGGACAGGAATAATGAACAACAGAGAGAGAATATGGTGCTGCGAACGCTGGCAGTCACCTCGCTAAACTCCTACAGCTCTGCCTCCAATCAGCCAAAACCCATCACCGGCTAAATAAATACCCGCATCTGCAGCGAATTATAGGTAGTAAAGTGAGTACTCCAACTCAGTGAGTACTAAGGGTAAATAAAAACTGAGCAGTAAGAAATAATGTAAAGCAAACCACCATGCTATATATGAGCAGTGTAAACCCTTTGAAAAAACCGTGAGGCTGTGAAAGCTTTAGAAATATCTTAGCTCAGTTTAAAACCTCTTTTGAAAATTAATTTTTCAATAGTTATGCACATGAATGCAAAGAAGTAGTGCAAATAAGCACAGAAGTCAGCCCCTCGGGCATCTCACACAATTAACAAATAATGTCAAGCAATCCGGTAGATATCACAAGAAGTAGCACAACAATAGGTAATGGCAAACAAATGAAATAAACAATATACATAGAACAGTACTTGTACCGTAATGGCGTGCAGCGTGATCCATATGCCGTTGCGCCGTACAACCTGCTCCATTTAATGCCGATGATACCCACTCGGGGTGTGCATACTCTAGGAGGGGCCCCTTACGACCCAAGCACAATATCATGCCATCTCGTGGCATCAATCTTGGCCCTCGGCCTCATATCAATAATAGTATAACACTGCTACAACGTGTAGCCCGATCAAAACGTATCCTCACAATACAGGTCCTCGGCCTTACCCAGTCAAAGATAAACGAGCCCCTCGGGCAATAGTAAAACGTGATGCCCAGACTAAAATATTTTTGAAAATATCATTTCAAGCGTTTAAGGCATAATAGACTTGCCTGAGCTTTAAAATAGTGGAAAATACATGACTAGGTTCAAGTATATAACTAAAACAAAAAGGAATTATCAACAACAATCCCCAAAGGGTTGAAATAGTTGGCACAAAGCCCAAATATAGCAATCAGCCTAAATTATGATGATGACAAGTAAAATTTAGTCAAATACACAGTAAATTCATTAATTGCGACGGACCAAGTCACAATTCCTTATGGTGCTCTACCCCACGCTCGCTATCTGTCATGCAAGTCACCTTAATGTAGCACTACGATATGCAAATACGGGGTTTCAAACCCTCAGTATATCATTTACAATCATTACTCACCTCGAACCAGCAAAATCTCTAGCTCGCAACACCTTTGCCCCTCAAATCCTCCTCCACACATGTCGAATCTATCCAAAAATAAGGCGGATACATCACAATATGCTAAGGAAATAAATCCCAAGCGAAAACAAACGATAACGGGCATAAATCCCAAAATTACCAAAACCCGAGCCTTGGGACCACTTCTCGAAACTCTGAAATATTCACATCAATGGATTCTTTCTCTCACCATGAGTTCATACATATCACAATCACAAAAATAAGAGTTCAATTGACCTTCCAAATCTCTAATCTTAGCTCTCTTAAGTTCAAGCCCTAACATCCTATCACGACCCAAATCCGGCCGTGATGGCGCCCAACAAACAAGCTAGGCCAGCCAGACCAACAATTTAATTATAACACAATACCAGTCCCCAAATGGACAACCCAAGAAGAATATATGAGTTTAAGAACTCCGATAATAATAATACTGAACAAAAGTACTGACACTCCCAAAGATCCGGAGTCACAAGTCTAGAGCCTCTAACAAAACCCAACAGGAAATAGAGAGTACGATATAGAAGTACTCAAGTCCGAATACAAAATATAAAATAACAACTGGAATGAGAGGAGAAGCTAGGTTCTGCGAACGTAGGCAGCTACCTCAGCAACTCGATGTGACAATGTAAACGCTGGATATGCCCGTCTACTGCTCCTGAGTACCTGAGTCTGCACACAAAAGGTGCAGGGAGTAGGGGTGAGTACTAAGTACTCAGTGAGTAACAAATATATATATGTAGCTGACAGTAAGAAATCCACAAAATACCACAATATGAAGCTACACTACAATCCGAATCTCCTACGAACTAGCAACAATAATACAATACAGCTACCACAGAGTAATTCAACAAATACGGATGCAATGCAATGCACATAACTCGCTACGGCGTGTAGCCCGATCCAATTTAACGTCGACGGCGCTCACCGGGGGTGTGTACGGACTCGGAGGGCTCACAGCCACGAGCGCAATGCTGCGCGGCGTGCGGCCCGACCCTCATATCAACCATCGTGGCGTGCAGCCCGATCCCATCCTCAGAGTCCACGATAAGCAAATAAGTCACAAAACAATCCATTATCCTTAATTCCAGGTTCTCAATTCATAATTTATGAAAAATACTTTTATCTTTATTAGATTTGTAAAGCGGTGACTTAGCATTTCAAAAGTGTGATTTCAATTTCCAGGACTGAGATCGGTGATCTAAGCAATTTTAGCTATCACATAAATATTGTCCTTTAAGGACGCTACAGATCGACACAAGGCCCCAAACAAGGCTTACAGCCCACAAATATAGCAAATAGAGTGTATTTCCAACACTAACAACATATTATTCATTTCCGGGATGGACCAAGTCTCAATCCCCAATTGCAATCAATCCCGCACCTGCCACGGTGTGCGAGCCACGCCCTATTAGCGTCACAATGTGCTAAGCCGGGGTTTCGAACCCTCAGACTACTATATACACAAACTACTCACCTCTAGCCGGTCGTAGACTCGTCCGCGATGCCTTTTCCTTTGAATTTAGTTGCCTCGTGTGTAGAATCTAGTCAAATAACAATAATTATATCAAATACGGGTCAAAGAATCATAACCCACTTCAATTTATATGAAATCCGCATAATTACACTAAGTTGGTAAAACCCGACCTCGGGCCCCACTGCTCGGAAAATTCCGAAATTAGTACCAACGCGTTCCTTATCTCGCCACGAGTCCGTGTATATAGAATTTATCAAAATCGGAGTTCAAATGGCCTTCCAAATCCAAAAATCCCTTTTTCAATACTTAGGCCACATTTCTTCAAGGTTTCAACCCAATTTCATGAAGATTGATGTTAATACTACCATAAAATGATGTTTTTGAGTCAAGAATCTTACCTCCGACGAATACCCGATGACTTCTTAGTGATTTCCTCGAGTTTTCTTCTCTCTAGGGCTCAAATGTGTGTTTTGGGTTAATGAACCCGTAACTCTCTGTTTCTGGATTAAATTCACTGCCAGGACTTTTTCTTCTACGCGATCGCGACTCGCTTCACGCGATCGCGATGTTCAAAAACTCGGCCTCACGCGATCGCGACTTCCCTCACGCGATCGCGATGTACAATCTCCCGGCTTCACGCGATCGCGTCCCTATTCCTGCGATCGCGTAGCACATTTTTCCCCTGGACCCATTTCTCTTCTACGCGATCGCGTAGATGATCCTGCGATCGCGATGTGCACCCGTTTAATTCTACGCGATCGCGATGCCCTAGCCCCCAGCTCTACGCGATTGCATCCCCCTCCCCGTGATCGCGGAGAGCAAAAGCCTGTTGCGTTTATGACAGCAACCAGCTTTCTTTTTTCTTCCAAAAAATGGTCCGTTTGGACCCCCGGATTCATCCCGAGACCCCCGGGACCCCAACGAAAACCACCAACATATTCCAAAACATGATACGAACTTGTTCCAATCATAAAAACACCATACTAAAAATCAAAATCTCCATTTACTCACGGATTCAAGCCTAAGTTTCTTCAAAACTTCCAAAACTAACATTCAATCCAAAACCCGATCAAACGATGTCCGAATGACCTGAAAATTTGCGGACACATCCAAAATCACATAACGAAGCTACAGAAATTGTCGGAATTCCATTCCGACCCCCGGATCAAAATATCACCTACCATCCGGTTTTCGCCAAAGTTCAACATTCGCCAATTCAATCTTAAAACTACTCCGGACCTCCGAATTCAATTCCGATTGTTCTCCTAAGTCACAAATGATCCCCCGGAACTAGTCGAATCATCAGAATCCGATTTCGAGCACTCTAACTCAATAGTCAACTCTTGGTTGACTTTTCATATTCAAGCTTTCTTCAAACATGCTATTTGTTTCATTTTCAATCCAAATCACTCCTAACTCACCCGATATACTCTAATACTGTTTTAAAAGCATAATATATGTAAATGCAAGGTAACGGGGTGGTAATTGCCGTAACGACGGGCCGGGTCGTTACATTCTCCCCAACTTAAACAAACGCTCGTCCGCGAGCGGGTTAAGAAACATACCTGGAGCATCAAATAAGTGTGGATATCTGTTCCGCATTTCCTGCTCGGTCTCCCAAGTTGCTTCCTCCACGGGACGACCTCTCCACTGCACTTTTACTGAAGCTATGTCCTTAGATCTCAGCTTACGAACCTGTCGACCCAAAATGGCTACCGGTTCCACATCATAAGTCAAATCCTCATCTAGCTGTATCGTGCCTGAAGTCCAACACATGAGACGGGTCTCCGACATACTTCCGGAGCATAGATACATGGAACACCGGGTGAACTCCCGACAAACCGGGTGGCAAAGCAAGCATATAAGCCACCTCCCCAACTTTCCTAAGCACCTCAAAAGGTCCAATAAACCTTGGGCTCAACTTCCTTTCTTTCCAAACCTCATAACACCTTTCATAGGCGAAACTTTCAGCAACACCTTCTCACCTACTGAATAAGACACATCTCGGACCTTCCGGTCCGCATAACTCTTCTGACGCGACTGAGCTGTGCGAAGTCTCTCCTGAATCACCTTTACCTTGTCTAAGGCATCTTGGACTAACTCTGTCCCCAACAACCTAGCCTCGCCGAGCTCGAACCAACCAACTGGAGACCTACACCGCCTCCCATATAAAGCTTCATACGGTGCCATCTGAATGCTGGACTGATAGCTATTATTGTAAGCAAACTCCGCCAAAGGCAAATAATCAGCCCATGAACCACCAAAATCAATAACACAAGCACGCAACATGTCCTCCAATATCTGAATAGTACGCTCAGACTGCCCATCCGTCTGTGGATGAAATGCTGTGCTCAACTCTACCTGTGAACCCAACTCTCGCTGAAATGTCCTCCAGAACTGAGAAGTGAACTGGGTACCTCTGTCCGATATAATAGAAATGGGAACTCCATGCAATCTCACTATCTCACGGATGAATATCTCTGCCAACCGCTCTGAGGTATAGGTAGTACACACTGAGATGAAGTGAGCTGACTTGGTCAACCTATCCACCACCACCCAAACTGAATCAAACTTCCTCGCTGTCCGAGGGAGTCCACTAACAAAGTCCATAGCTATTATTTCCGACTTCCACTCCGGAATATCAATACGCTGGAATACACCACCAGGTCTCTGATGCTCACACTTGACCTGCTGACAGTTTAGACACATATAGCTCACAATATCTTTCTTCATCTTTCTCCACCGGTAATGCTGCTTCAAATCCTGATACATCTTCGCGGCTCCTGGATGAATAGAATACCGCGAGCTATGGGCCTCCTCCAATATCAACTCACGAAGGCCATCAACATTGGGCACACATATCCGGCCCTGCATCCGCAATACACCCTCACTATCAATAGTGACATCTTTAGCATCATCATGCTGAACTCTGTCCTTAAGGACAAGTAAGTGTGGATCATCATACTGGCGCTCTCGAATACGATCATATAAAGAAGAACAAACTACTACACTAGCCATCACCCGACTGGGCTCAGAAATATCCAGCCTTACCATCTGATTAGCTAACGCCTGAACATCAACTGCTAGGGGTCTCTCCTCAACTGGAATATACGCCAAACTGCCCATACTAATAGCCTTCCGGCTCAATGCATCAGCCACTACATTGGCTTTCCCGGGATGGTAAAAGATAGTAATATCATAGTCTTTAAGCAATTCAAGCCATCTCCGCTGCCTCAAATTTAGATCTCTTTGCTTGAACAAATGTTGAAGGCTGCGGTGGTCTATATATACATCACAAGATACACCATATAGACAATGCCTCCAAATCTTCAAGGCATGAACAATAGCAGCTAACTCCAAATCATGAACAGGGTAGTTCTTCTCGTGGGGTTTTAGCTGACGAGAAGCATATGCAATAACTCTACCCTCATGCATCAACACACAACCGAGTCCAACTCTGGAAGCATCATAATACACCGTATATGATCCTGAGGCCGATGGTAACACAAGTACTGGAGCCGTGGTCAAAGCCTCCTTGAGCTTCTGAAAGCTCTCTTCACATTCATCAGACCACACAAATGGAGCATTCTTCTGTGTCAACTTAGTCAACGGTGAAGCAATAGATGAGAAACCCTGAACAAACCGGCGATAATAGCCTGCCAAGCCGAGAAAACTCCGAATCTCTGTAGCTGAGGAAGGTCTGGGCCAATTCTGCACTGCTTCGACCTTCTGTGGATCAACCCGAATACCATCACTGGACACTATATGTCCTAGAAAACCCACAGTATCAAGCCAGAACTCACACTTAGTGAATTTTGCATAAAGCTTCTCTTCTCTCAACCTCTGCAATGCCACTCTCAAATGTTGTGCATGCTCCTCCTGGCTGCGTGAATATACCAGGATAGCATCAATAAACACAATCACAAAAGAATCAAGGTACGGCCGAAATACACTATTTATCAAGTGCATGAATGCTGCTGGGGCATTAGTCAACCCGAAAGACATCACCAGGAACTCGTAGTGCCCATATCACGTCCTGAACGCTGTCTTCATAATATCTGAGTCCCTGATCTTCAACTGATGATAGCCCGATCGTAGATCAATCTTAGAAAATACACTAGCTCCCTGGAGCTGATCAAATAGGTCCTCAATACGAGGTAATGGGTACTTATTCTTCATCGTTACCTTGTTCAGCTGCCCGTAATCAATGCACATTCTCATTGTGCCATCTTTCTTCTTCACGAATAACACCGGTGCACCCCAAGGTGACACACTCGGACGAATGAAACCCTTATCTAAGAGTTCCTGAAGCTGTTCTTTCAATTCTTTTAACTCTGCCGGTGCCATGCGATAGGGAGGAATAGAAATGGGCTGAGTGCCCGGCACCAAGTCTATACCAAAATCAATATCTCGGTCAGGCGGCATGCCTGGCAGGTCGGCTGGAAATACATCCGGAAACTCCCTCACAATGGGGACCGAATCAAGACTGGGTGTCTCAGCCTCAACGTTTCTAATGAAGGCCAAATAAGACAAACAACCCTTGCCAATCATTCGTTGAGCCTTTATATAAGAAATCACCCTGTCGGACACATAATCAGTCAAGCCACGCCACTCGATCCGCGGATTACCTGGAATAGCTAGTGTGACTGTCTTGGCATGACAGTCCAGAATCGCATGGTAAGGAGATAGCCAATCCATGCCTAGAATTACATCGAAATCCACCATGCCCGGTAGTAATAAATCAACTCGGGTCTCCAGACCCCCAATAGTAATAATACAGGATCGATATACCTGATCCACAACAACAGTATCCCCCACTGGGGTGGACACATGTACGGGCAAAGCAAGAATATCACGGGTCAACCCAAATGATGTGCAATATAAGTAGAGACATAAGAATAGGTGGATCCGGGATCAAATAAGACAGAAGCATCCCTGTGGCAGACTGAGATAATACCTGAAATAACCGCATCTGAAGCACTAGCATCCTTCCTATCCGGAAGAGCATAGAAACGAGCCTGGCCTCCACCAGTACGATCCTCACCCCTAGGGCGACCTCTGGATACCTGGCCACCAGTCCTAGCCGACTGTGCTGGCGCTGAAGAAACAGGAGTAGAAGACGAGGGTTGATCCCTCTGCTGAGACCGCTTACGGAGCCACTGAGGACACTCTCTCCTGATATGGCCCAAATCACCGCACTCAAAACAACGGCTCGAAGATGGAAGAAGGGGCTGCTGAGGACCCCTCGCTACAGATGAACCCTATGCTGAGGAAACAGGAGCAGAGCTCTGAGCTGGAAGAGCACTCAGTGCAGGCTGACTCTGCTGACGGTTCTGCTGACCCTGATAACCCGCTGGCCTTGACGACCACGATCTGATGAAACCCCACTGGACTCCGTACGTCCAGACTGATGAGACCTGAAAGAGCGACCTCTGCTATGCTGAAATTGGCCCCTAGACGGAGCACCACTGTAACTGCCAGTACCACGAGGCCTCTTAGCCTATCTCTCCTCTCGCTCTCTGCGGCGATCTGTCTCAATGTGACGGGCAGCATCAACCACCTCCTCAAAGGTAGCTGTCGAAACTCTCTCCCCGGTCATCAATATGCGGATGGGATAAATAAGACCATCGATAAATCTCCGAATCCTCTCCCTGTCCGTAGGAACCATCCACATGGCATGACGGGCTAGCTGTGTGAATCTCATCTCGTACCGATTAACTGTCATCTCTCCCTCTGCTTCAACCACTCGAACCGACGTCGCAGCTCCTCTCTCTGAGATCGAGGCACGTACTTCTCCAAAATACGCGCGGAGAACTGCGCCAGGTGAGGGCAGCGCCGCCCGGGCCTCACGCCTCTCAAAATCCTCCCACCACTGAAATGCTTGACACCCGTGAACCGAAAAGTGGTGAATGAAACACCGTCGGACTCTAGAATACCGCGGTGCGAAGCATGCGCTCGACATTATCTAAGAAACCACAGGCATCCTCGCCCTCGGCTCCACTCTGAATGTCGGAAGCTGTAGCCTCTCAAATCTCTCCAAACGACGCTGCTCGTCGTCGGGCATAACTCTGGAACCACATATGCAGGAGCTGGTGCAACGAGCGCAACCGGCTGAACCGGCTCGGGTGTGTGAGCCACGGGGTCCGATTCCTCCCCCGCCGTGAAGAAGATATCGCAGCGAGTGGCGAGCAACTACCGTGCTAGCATGTGCACACCGATAATATCCGAGCCAAGGTCTCCCGAAGACCCGGTATCACAATAGGCACCGCCGGTGCCTGAACCCGAGTTGCCGGAGCGTCGCCGCCGGAATCCGGTCCCGAGTGCCGGCCACCGGTGGGTCGGCCAAGTGCTTGGTGCTGCTGCCCTACCTCTACCACGACCTCCGGGTGCCAATGGTGGTCGTCCGCCACGTCCGTTAGCTCGTGTTCTCGCCATCCGCGAGAGAATAGAATATGGAAAGATTTAATTTCATGATAACACAAATCGCACGATATGAATTCAAGAAAATGAGGTTTTTCCTAAAGTTCTGTAGCCCTCCGAGGATAGATACGGACGTCTACGTACCGATCCGCGAAAGCCTACTAAACCGGCTCGTGACTCGCGAGTCCTAATAACCTGGCTCTGATACCAACTTGTCACGACCCAAATCCGGTAGTGATGGCGCCCAACAATTAAGCTAGACCAGCCAGACCAACAATTTAATTATAACACAATACCAGTCCCCAAATGGACAACCCAAGAAGAATATATGAGTTTAAGAACTCCAATAATAATAATACTGAACAAAAGTACTCACACTCCCAAAGATCCGGAGTCACAAGTCTAGAGCCTCTAACAAAACCCAACAGGAAATAGAGAGTACGATATAGAAGTACTCAAGTCCGAATACAAAATATAAAATAACAACTGGAATGAGAGGAGAAGCTAGGTTCTGCGAACGTAGGCAGCTACCTCAGCAACTCGATGTGACAATGTAAACGCCGGAGATGCCCGTCTACTGCTCCTGAGTACCTGAGTCTGCACACAAAAGGTGCAGGGAGTAGGGGTGAGTACTAAGTACTCAGTGAGTAACAAATATATATATGTAGCTGACAGTAAGAAATCCACAAAATACCACAATATGAAGCTACACTACAGTCCGAATCTCCTACGAACTAGCAACAATAATACAATACAGCTACCACAGAGTAATTCAACAAATACAGATGCAATGCAATGCACATAACCGCTACGGCGTGTAGCCCGATCCAATTTAACGTCGACGGCGCTCACTGGGGGTGTGTACAGACTCCGGAGGGGCTCCTACAGCCCAAGTGCAATACTGCTGCGGCGTGCAGCCCGACCCTCATATCAACCACTGCGGCGTGCAGCCCGATCCCATGCTCAGTCCACAATAAGCAAATAAGTCACAAAACAATCCATTATCCTTAATTCCAGTTCTCAATTCATAATTTATGAAAAATACTTTTATCTTTATTAGATTTGTAAAAGCCGGTGACTTAGCATTTCAAAAGTGTGATTTCAATTTCCAGGACTGAGATCAGTGATCTAAGCAATTTTAGCTATCACATAAATATTGTCCTTTAAGGAAGCTACAGATCGGCACAAGGCCCCAAACAAGGCTTACAGCCCACAAATATAGCAAATACAGTGTATTTCCAACACTAACAACATATTATTCATTTCCGGGATGGACCAAGTCTCAATCCCCAATTGCAATCAATCCCGCACCTGCCACGGTGTGCGAGCCACGCCCTATTAGAGTCACAATGTGCTAAGTCGGGGTTTCGAACCCTCAGACTACTATATACACAAACTACTCACCTCTAGCCGGTCGTAGACTCGTCCGCGATGCCTTTTCCTTTGAATTTAGTTGCCTCGTGTGTAGAATCTAGTCAAATAACAATAATTATATCAAATACGGGTCAAAGAATCATAACCCACTTCAATTTATATGAAATCCGCATAATTACACTAAGTTGGTAAAACCCGACCCCGGGCCCCACTGCTCGGAAAATTCCGAAATTAGTACCAACGCGTTCCTTATCTCGCCACGAGTCCGTGTATATAAAATTTATCAAAATCGGAGTTCAAATGGCCTTCCAAATCCAAAAATCCCGTTTTCAATACTTAGGCCACATTTCTTCAAGATTTCAACCCAATTTCATGAAGATTGATGTTAATACTACCATAAAATGATGTTTTTGAGTCAAGAATCTTACCTCCGACGAATACCCGATGACTTCTCGATGATTTCCTCGAGTTTTCTTCTCTCTAGGGCTCAAAATTATGTTTTGGGTTAATGAACCCGTAACTCTCTGTTTCTGGATTAAATTCACTGCCAGAACTTTTTCTTCTACGCGATCGCGACTCGCTTCACGCGATCGCGATGTTCAAAAACTCGGCCTCACGCGATCGCGACTTCCCTCACGCGATCGCGATGTACAATCTCCCGGCTTCACGCGATCGCGTCCCTATTCCTGCGATCGCGTAGCACATTTTTCCCCTGGACCCATTTCTCTTCTACGCGATCGCGTAGATGATCCTGCGATCGCGATGTGCACCCGTTTAATTCTACGCTATCGCGACTTGTTACCCTGCGATCGCGATGCCCTAGCCCCCAGCTCTACGCGATCGCATCCCCCTCCCCGCGATCGCGGAGAGCAAAAGCCTGCTGCGTTTATGACAGCAACCAGCTTTCTCTTTTCTTCCAAAAATGGTCCGTTTGGACCCCCGGATTCATCCCGAGACCCCGGGACCCCAACGAAAACCACCAACATATTCCAAAACATGATACGAACTTGTTCCAATCATAAAAACACCATACTAAACATCAAAATCTCCATTTACTCACGGATTCAAGCCTAAGTTTCTTCAAAACTTCCAAAACTAACATTCAATCCAAAACCCGATCAAACGATGTCCGAATGACCTGAAAATTTGCAGACACATCCAAAATCACATAACGAAGCTACAGAAATTGTCGGAATTCCATTCCGACCCCCGGATCAAAATATCACCTACCATCCGGTTTTCGCCAAAGTTCAACATTCGCCAATTCAAGCTTAAAACTACTCCGGACCTCCGAATTCAATTCCGATTGTTCTCCTAAGTCACAAATGATCCCCCGGAACTAGTCGAATCATCAGAATCCGATTCCGAGTACTCTAACTCAATAGTCAACTCTTGGTTGACTTTTCATATTCAAGCTTTCTTCAAACATGCTATTTGTTTCATTTTCAATCCAAATCACTCCTAACTCACCCGATATACTCTAATACTGTTTTTAAAAGCATAATATATGTAAATGCAAGGTAACGGGGTGGTAATTCCCGTAACGACGGGCCGGGTCGTTACACATCCATTTTTAGCCCATGATTTCTGATAGTTTCAGCCTTAATTCATGTAATAATACCATAAGAACGTGTATTAAGTCCAAGAATTCTTACCTTATCGAAGCTCCTTGAAATCCCTCTTCAAAATCACCCACAATTTTCCAAGTCCGAAGTTAGAATTGAGAAACTCTCAAAACTTTGCGTAGAAGACCAATTAAATATTATGCTTAATCATTACCGCATCTACGGTCATATTGTCACTTCTACGACTTCCGCTTTTGCGGTCAATATTCGTTCTGCGGAAATTCACTTATGTCCATGATTCGCTTTTACGGTCCAATTTTCGCTTATGCAGCTGTGCTTCTGCGGTCAAATGTCCGCTCCTGTTGAAGTCGCAAAGGACCCATGTACCGCTTTTGCAGTACAAAAGTCGCATCTGTAACTCCTTATATGCTGTCCTATCAAGCCCACACGAAAACCGCTCCAGCGATCTATCCTCCGCACCTGCGAGACCGCTTCTGCGGTTCCTTTTCTGCACAAGTGGAAATACCAGAAGCAGCAGGCCTGCAATTTGCACAAGTCAAAATCTCATCCCAATAGCCATCCGAAATCACATTGAGGCCCCCGGGACCTCAATCAAAAGTGCTAACCCATCCTAAAACATCACCCAAACTCGTTCCAATTATCAAAACACCTCAAACAACACCAAAAACATCAAATTACCTCAAATTCAAGTCTAAATTCTTCTAAAACTTTCGAAATACACTTTCGATCAAAAACCCGACTAAACAACGTCCCAATGACCTGAGATTTTGCACACACATCCCAAATAACATAACGAAGCTACATCAACTCTCGGAATTCCATTCAAACCCTCGGATCAAAATCTCACATATCAACCAGAATTTGCCAAAATACTAACTTCGCCAATTCAAGACTAATTCCACACCGGACCTGCAAAATCACTTCCAATCACACTCCTAAGTCACAAAATATCCCCCCGGTCTAACCGAATCATCGGATTCATGTCTGATCCCTCTAACACGTAAGTCAACCTCCGGTTGAATTTTTCAAACTAAGTCTTTCCTAAAAAGACTAATAGTCTCATTTCCTTCTTAAATTAGTCCAAGCCAACTCGATCACATAAGACATTGATAATGAAGCACAAAGAAGCCGAAAATGGGGGAAACGAAGCGGTAACCCACGAGACAACGGGTCGGGCCGTCACAGTACATATGAGTTCTATTAAATAAGTTTGACGCTTCTCATGGAGGTACCATGGGAACAAACATTTTTGTCACGAGAGAAATTACTTGAGGTACATATACATTTCCGCATACTTTTATATTCACGAGAGAAAATATTGGGAATGTGCAATTAATTGACTACTTAAGGTTACATTACATTTTATGTCGTTTGCACCAAAGTGGAGGTTTCTAAATTAGTTCGATTATAAAAGTCTACTTTTCAGCTAGAATTGTACAAATATGCAGGGTGGGGGACGGAAAATGAATGAAAATCATCTACCATATGTGTATATAGTCTCTTCAGTCAACATCTAAAATCAAAGAAGAAAGGACCACTTTAGAAGTGAGATATGAAGTAAATGAGGGAACGTAATTCATGTGATCGTCCTTAGAACTTGCAACAACCATAAGTCAGATACTATATACCAAATGTTTGTCAAACTCAAACAACTTATCTACATACATAAACATCAATTAAAGATAGATATGTTAAACATTATAACTCATTAGACAATGAATATTATTTGTCTCTCACTTTCAAATAACTATCAATTAATAGACATCTGAGCAATACATAATAACATGAGTTTATAACTGCATTATTTCTAAGAACTAACAGTACTTCATCAATCATATACCCGAAAATGAAAAATGAAACTGCATGACCCCTAGCTTGGGCCATCAGTATCATTACAGGTTTGCCAAAACTTAGTGGCTTTTGCTTAAATCTTATATTTGTATTAAAAAACTGACTATGCCGCTGTTTCTGTTGTATGTCAAGAATAGGCAAGTTGTCCATGTGCCACAACCCGGAATTTCTATATTCGGGACCGTGATGGCACATAATATTTCGCTTGTTAGGCAATCCAACGTTAGAGAATCTTTAAACCATTTTTTTCATAGTTAATAAGCAGAGTCAAATAAGCCAAAATAAAACAAAAACTGAGTGCGGAATAACATAAAAGCTCATAATATCTAACATAATTCGGATTTGGTGTCACAATTCACGAGCTTCTAGAATTTTCTAAAAATAGAGTCTGAAAGAAATACAACTGTCTTGAACGAAAGAAAATAGTAAAATAGGGGAAATAGAAGGGGACTTGAATGTCTGCAGACGCCAACAGATCTACCTCGAGTCTCCAATGAGCAAATTCAAGCTGCTACGCCTCACGAACAGCTGGGGCCAGTACCAAAGTCTACACAAGAAGTGCAGAGTGTAATATGAGTACAATCGATCCCATGTACTCCATAAGTATCGAGCCTAACGTCTGTGAGGTAGTGACGAGGCTATGACAAGACACCCACATTACAAACCTATGTAGATAATAATATGCTTACAAGATAACAACAAATAAAGGCTAAACAAGTGGGACATGCTAATGGGGGGGGGGGGGTACAAGATCCGAGAACTACAACATAAAATGATAACTAGAATAGTCAATATGCCTTTAACTAGTAAAAATAGAATAAGCACAATAAAGAAAATTGCACGGCATCATCTTTCGTGCTATTACTCTCAACCTCAAAATGAAATAATGATACTACACGGCATCATTCGTGCTTTTATTCTTACTTTTTGTATAAACCAATAGAGATGGCACGACATCACCCTTCACACATTAACTCTCATAACACGGAACGACATCGCCCTTCATGAATAAAACTCTCACAATATTGTACGACATCACCCTTCTTACATAACACTCACAATATGGCATGATATCACCCATGTGCATTAACACTCACTATGGAATGACATCACCCTTAATGCATTAACACTCTCATTTATCATATAACAACAAAAAAGTAGCAATAGGGAGACGGAATAAACAACAACAAGCTTTACATCAACAATGGTACCACAATATCAATCTCAACTTCAGAAAAATTAGTCAGTTGTCATCCAAGCCCATAAACGTTTTGATAATGATCAATATAATGAGTAACTAGTATAAGCATACATAACATGATCAAAGTAAGCAATAAATTATAAGTAACAAGTCCCACCCACATGCTTTAACCTAAGTCATAGGCCACCACATTGGCTTTTTCGGGATGATATGAGATGGTGATATCACAATCTTTTAATAGATCCAACCACCCCCTCTACCTAAAATTGAGTTTCTTTTGTTTGAACAAAATATTGCAAGCTCCAATGATGCCGTAAACTTCAAATCTTCAGTGCATAAACGATGGCTACCAACTCTAAATAATGAACAGGGTAATTCTTCTCATGAACCTTTAGTTGTTGCGATGCATATGCAATCACCCCTTCTATCCTGCATCAATACTGTACCAAGTCTAATATGAGATGCATCATAATATATCATTTAAGATCATGAACCTGTGGGCAACACCAACACTGCCACCATAGTCAAAGCAGTCTTGATATTCTGAAGGCTTGCCTCACATTCGTCTCACCATCTAAACGGAGAACACTTTGGGCGAACCTGGTCAACGGGGCTGCAATAGATAAGAACCCCTCCAAAAACAAACGACATAATGCGCCAAACCCAAGAAACTCCGAATCTCCATAGCTGAAGTATGTCTAGGCCAAATATGAACTGCCTCAATCTTTCAAGGATCCACCTAAATGACCTTTACTGATATAACATGCCCTAAGAAAGTGATCGAATCTAACAAAAAAATTAAATTTTATAAACATGGCGTATAACAGACTGTCTCTCAAGTTGGAGGTACGATTCGAAGATGCTGCTCATGCTCCTCTCGACAGCAGCAGTAGATCAAAATATCATCAATAAACACAATCACAAAAGAATCAATATAGGGTTTGTACACTCGATTCATCAAATTCATAAATGCTGATGTGGCATTTGTCAGCCCAAATGACATCGCGAAAAACTAATAATGTATATCGAGCCCAAAAAGTTGTCTTAAGGACACCGGATGTCCTAATCTTGAGCTGATGGTAGTCAGACCTTAAATCAATTTTTGAAAACACCTTGGCACCCTAAAGTTGATCAAATAGGTCATCAATTCTCAAAATGAATATTTGTTCTTAATGGTAACTTTGTGAAACTACCAATAATCTATGCACATCCTCACGGATCCATCTTTTCCATCACAAACAACACAGGCATACCCTAGGGTGAGACACTGGGTCTAATGAATCCCTTATCAAGCAAATCTTGTAACTACTCCTTCAACAACTCTGGTGCGACCATACAATATGGCAGAATAGAAATGGGCTGAGTGCCCGGAGCCAAGTCAATACAGAAGTCGATATCTCTGTGGGCTGGCATCTCAGCGGGTCTGCAGGAAATACCTCTAGAAACTCACGAACAGCTGGTACTGACTTCACGGAAGGAACCTCTGCACTTGAATCACAGACATAAGCCAAATACAGTAGGCGCCCCTTCTCGACCATATGTTGAGCCTTCACATAAGAGATAACCCTACTGGTAGAATGGCCATGAGTCCATCTCCACTATAATTGACACAACTCTGGAACAGCTAACATCACCATCATGGCGTGACAATCTAATATAGCATGATAAGGTGACAGCCAATCTAGACCCAAAATGATATCAAAATCTACTATATCTAGAAGTAAACGATCTATGCAAGTCTTAAGACTCCCAATGGTAACCACACATGAATAATAAATACGATCAACAATAATAGTATCTTTTCCCATGGGTAAGGACAAAACATAGGGGCACTCAAAGAATCACGAGGTACAACCTAATATGAAGCAAAATAGGATGGCACGTTGGAATAAGTAGAACCCAAATCAAATAGAACTGAAGCATCTCTACGACAAACTAAAATAGTACATGTGATAAAAATGTCAGATGACTCAGCCTTAGTCATGGATGGGAAAGCATATCATTGGGGCAAGGCCCCACCACTCTAAAATACATCTCTAGGACGGGCCATAGTTTGCTTGCCTCCACCTATAGCAGCTTGACCTCCACCTCTAATGGCCTGATCTCCACCTTTTGCTGCCTGAGCCCAATCTCTAGTAGGTTGAGCTGACAGTGAAGCATTCGGTGCTGGGTCCATGGCACGAGAACCCTAATGTTGTGAGCTACTCAATGCTCGAGGGCAAAACCCAGCAATGTGCCTCGAATTAACACTAGTATAATAGGACCTCGGGTATTGTTACTATTGACCCTAAAACTAACCCTACATACTTGACTAACCACCCTAGATGCTCTAGAGCGGAGGTGCATTAATAGAAGCTAATGGTGCACTGGAGGCTAGCTAGTCAGAATAAGACATATGAGGGCCACGACCACCTGAAGTACTATTGGATGACTGGAGTATGGAACGAAACTACATTGGAGGATGGACGCTACCATAAGTACCCCTGCCTCTAGATGAGGCGTCACTGAACCCCCAGAATGATGAGGCCTTATTTCAGACCCCTGACCTCCACCTTGTGCAAGAACCATCTCGACTCGCCTAGCAATATTAGTAGCTGTCTGAAAAGAAATCTCACTCTTAGTCTCCTAGGCCATCTGCAAATTAATAGGTTGAGTGAGTCCCTCAATAAACCTTCTTCTCCCATCTCTCTCTCTCTCTCTCTCTCTCTCTCTCTCTCTCTCTCTCTCTCTCTCTCTCTCTCTCTCTCTCTCTCTCTCTCTCTCTCTATCTCTCTCTCTCTCTAGGAAATAGAAAAATAACTTGACGGGCCAGATCCACAAAACGGGCCTCATAATCAGTGACTTACATACTTCCTACTCGAGACACTCAAACTACCTACAATAATTCTCTCTTAGTGTGATAGGAAGGAACTTCTCAAAAAATATCTGAGAGAACTGGTCCTAAGTAAGAGCAGGCGACCCTATTGGTTTGGTCAATATAAAATCCTTCCACCATCCCTTGGTGGAACCCATCATCTGAAACACAACAAAATTGACCCCAGTGATCTTAACTATCCCCATATTCCACAGCACCTCATGACAGTGTTCGAGATAATCATGTGGGTCCTCAGAAGGTGCACCACTAAAATGAATTGGAAAGAGTTTGGTAAACTTGTCCAATCTCAATAAGCCCTCAGAAGACATGCCTGGTCCATCACCGGCCTGTGTTGTAACAACTGGCTGGGCTGCTGGGTTCTGATACTAAGGATCCATTCATAAATGTGATTTTTACATGATTTATACCCCTTTTTGCCTAAGCTTTATCCATAAATTAATGTAAATTAGTCCTCAATTGCTT
This sequence comes from Nicotiana noctiflora, assembly GCA_032618575.1. NCBI lineage: Eukaryota > Viridiplantae > Streptophyta > Magnoliopsida > Solanales > Solanaceae > Nicotiana > Nicotiana noctiflora. The sequence goes on from JASVEL010007445.1 coordinate 122,334, forward strand.
ACAAGTTGCGCTTGATTGGAGGTTTGAGCGATTAGATGTCAAAGATCACAAATCGGCTCAAGAAGGAGTGAAATCTACAAAGCATCAAGAGATGAACTGAAATGTGAATTGAAAGACTATTGCGGACCGCAACCTTTTGTCATGCGGCCGCAAAAGAAGATCCTAAAAGTAACCAAGTCAAGAAACGTGTGCGTTCCGCACTGTTTTGCCATGCGGACGCACAAGTGAGGATCAGAGAACCTAATAAGGGGATATAATCTCACGCAGACCGCATCCATATCTACGCGGTCCGCAATGCTGAAGACACTGAAAATATTATAAGGCAAGAATCCCACACGGCCGCACTCCAAAACAGTGCGGTCCGCATGGAAGCAAGATCAGAGAACCAACATAGAAGGGCAAAGAGTAGTGCGGCCACGCAACATTTCCACGCGGTCCGCATGATTCAACAGTGCGGCCTCACAACATTTCCACGCGGTCCGCGTGACTTAACCCACGCAGTCGTGTGACATTTTCAGGCGGTCCATATCCAATGTCCAGAAGCTCAACTTGGCAGACCTTTTACCCTATGCGGCTGCATGTCATTTCCATGCGGTCCGCGATAGACCCTCAAGGGTTTTTTTGTCCAGATTTTCTTGGATAGTATAAATAGAATATTTTACTTTCTTAGATTAAGTTTGGATACACTGTACGAGCAGCTGAGCATGAGCCAACATATTTGTGCCTATTTTGGGCTATTTTATTTGATTTTGAACGTGAAATTAGTCGTATTAGATTTATAGTTCAATATTATGTCAATCTCTGCCATTATTTCTTCTTTTTCGATTGATTCTATGACTGGTTAAACCCATTAGCTAGGGTTATGGCTCAACCCTAGTGTGGGTAATTAATAAGTGTTGTTGATTAATTCTTGGATGGTATCAGGTATTTTGTATTTGGGTTGATTGTATGTATTCACTTAGATTTGGTGGTTGTAAACACTAAGTCTAGCTTAGTGGGTTTTGACTTTGCTTGAGAAAGAGAGTCTATGACATCTCAATCAACCCAACAAGGATTTGGGATGGACCCATGAGAATGGTAGTCCAAAGTAACGGGTTAAACCTCCAAAGAGTAATTACCCTACTTGAGCCATTAGTTGCTTGGGCAAATTAGCCTATCGATTGATCTCGAGAGAGTCAATTGGGAAAAATCACTCTCTCTACCGAGAGGTGTGAGAGTGAGAGTTAAGTGCAACAGTTAACCATGTAACCCATATTGTCATCCTTGCATTGAGATTCATTACCCGTTAATTAGTCACCTAGGCAAGTGCTACGACCCTAGTGTTCTTTCTTTATTGCGTACATAGTAGAGTTATCATTTAACAAATCTAGTTATAATTGTAGTTAAAACCATTAGTTGATAATTGAAGAAAAAACCCAAAAATGTTAGAAGCCAAACTAGGAGCAACAACGCTTAATTAGTCTCCACAAATACTTGACTACAATATCAAGCTCTCTAAGGAATTGACCCCGAAAAAATCACTATCGGGTAAAAGTAATTAGAGACCCTCTTCGTAAGGGTCGAGTTTGCGACGATAGCCATCTGCTCACGAGTGCGAGTAGCGGGAGTTTGTGCTCCTCCCATAGCATGAGATACGGTTGGTGCCTTAGGAAATGTACCAGCATAGGCCACACTCTCTATAAGACCCACTAAATAGACTAGAGCATCCTGAAGCACTAGGGTGGCTATGAAACCCTTCGGGACCTAAGTTAGTCCAACAAACGTAATCTAGGTTGGAACCTACTCATCAAACTCCAACTGAGGCCCCACTAGTGGTGCATTGTTCGAGCCTTGGGCTGAGCTCTGCCCTTTCATCGGCCTCTGGTACGACCTCGGGGTCAACCTCAACACCTCGTAGGAGTTTCCACGGTGGGCTCTGGCTGCTGCCCAGATGAAGATGCAGTACGTGTTCTCTCCATCTCGAGAGAACAAGAATAGAAGAGTTCAATAAGCAATGAGAGGATATAATCGCATAGCATAGAAGAATAGAAGTGAAATTTATTCCTAAACTTCATAGCCTCTAGAAGATAAGTTGATATGTCTCTGTAGTGATCCTCCAACCTCAACTAGTACTGCTCATGACTTGTGAGACCTAGGAAACCTATTTCTCTAATACCAACTTGTCACGACCCGGAATTCCCACACCGTGATGGTGCCTAAAATTTTACTTTATAGGGAAGCCAACATTAAAGAATCTTTAAGCCATTTTTTTTATTTCAATAAGTAGAGTCAAATGAAATACAACTGTCTTGAACGGAAAAAAAAAAGTAAAATAGGGGAAATAGAAAGGGACTTCAATTTCTATGGATGCCAGTATATCTACCTCGAGTCCCTAATGAGCAAATCTGAGCTGCTAAACCTTACGAATAACTGGGGCCAGTACTAAAGTCTACACAAAAAGTGCACAGTATAGTATGAGTACAACCAACCCCATGTACTCCATAAGTGTCGAGCCTAACCTCAACGAGGTAGTGACGAGGCTATGACAAGACACCCATGTAATAAACATGTCCAGATAACAATACGCGTACAAGATAACAATAAATAAAGGCTAAACATATACTATTGGGAGGGGGACATGCTAAAGGGGGTACAATTTTCTAGACATACATCAGGAAATTATGGCCAGAATTGCCAATATGCCTTTATCCAGTAAAAATGAATAACCACAATGAAGAAAATTGCATGACGTAAATCTTCGTGCTTTTACTCTCAATCTCACAATGAAACAATGATACTACATGGCATCACCTTTCGTGCTTTTACTCTCATTTTCAGTATACATTAGTAGATATAACGTGACATCATCCTTCGTGCATTAACTCTCACAACGTGGCACTGCTTCACCCTTCGTGCATTAACACTCAGAATATGGAACGATATCATCCTTTGTGCATTAACACTCACAATATGACACGGCACCACCCTTTGTGCATTAACACTCATATACAGTACAACATTACCCTTTGTGAATTAACACTCTCTCTTACCATATAACAATGAATAAGTAACAACAGGGAGATGGAATAAACAAGAACAAGCCTTACATAAATATTGGTTCCACAATACTCAATTATCACGAAATCCTATAACTACAGTAAGAATGATCAATATAATGAGAACTAGTCTAGGCATAGATAATATGATTAAAGTAAGCAATAAATTACAAGGAACGAGTCCCACCCACATGCTTTTACCCAATAACAATGCCTAAGTACTCGTCACCTCCCATATACGTTGTACCCAACATCTATACATGTAGCAAATAGACAAACAAGACCAGATCCCTCAAGTCAAGGTTAACCATAATACTTACCCCGCTCAAAGGATAGATTCAAAGCTCTACAACACCTTTGCCTTTGAAACAAGCCTCTGAACCAATAGAATCTAGAAACTTACCAACCAAACGATTCAAATTAAGCCGAGCTACCCGCAATTGCAAAATATAAAATTTATGCCATTATTAAAGTGAAGAAAAGTCAACTCCTAGGCCCGCTTGATTTGAACCCAAAATTCGGACCAACCCTCGATTACATATTCACCCTCGAGCCCAGTTATGTAATTTGTTTTGAAATCTAGCCTCAATTTGAGGTCTAAATCCTAATTTTACAAAACATCCCTAATTCTACCCAAACTCCTAATTTCACTATGAAAACACTAGATTATTGATTGAAAACACATGAAATGTAACGAACGATTGAAAGAAAAAAGGTTATAATCACTTCCCAATGAATTAGGGACGGAGAGTTCTTTGAAAAATCGCCTCTAAGTTCTTCTAGTTTTGAAAATCTGAAGAATGAACAAAAATCCCGTCAAACCCCTATTTTTTTAGTTACAGATTTCGCATTTGCGATTGCGAACCCTCGTAAATATGAAGAACACCTCGCAATTGCAAAGTCGGCGCACCTCAGCTTTTGTCATATTTGCGGTGAAATGTTCGCAAATGTGAACTCTGGCCTCCTCGCAATTGCGACCTCCTAATCGCAAATGTGATCTCTCGCTGACACAGACACTCTTCGTAAATGCGAAGAAGTTTCTCACAAATGCGAGCTTGACAGGATTGGGGATGTTCCCAAATGCGAACACTGAACTCGTAATTGCGAAATCAGTGACCACTACCAGAAATTGCAGAACACCAGTTGAGTTTTCTAAGTCTAAACTACTCCGTAGCCTATCAAAAACTCACCCAAGCCCTCAGGTCTCTAAACAAAATAAGCACACAAGTTTAAAAACATTATATAAACTTACTCTCACGATCAAATCGCCAAAATAACACCAAAAAACAAACTGAGCACCAAATCAACGGAAAATTTCAAGAAAACTCATGAACTTCTATTTAAACAACCGGACATCTGAATTATGTCAAATCAATTCTGTTTGTCGTCAAATTTGACAAACAAGTCTTAGATATAGTAGTGAACCTGTACCGGGTTCTGGTTGTTCCGAAATTAAAATACGGACCCGATATCAATAAAGTCAAACATTGTCATACTTTTAGATTCATTAAGCTTTTAATCTTTCAAATTTCAATAGAACACGATAACTCAAGTGAGGGACCTCCGAATTCGGCTCTGGGCATACACCCAAGTCCCAGATCACGATACGGACCTACCTGAACTGTTAAAATACGGATCCGAGTTCGTTTACTTAAAAACATTGGACGAAGTAAACGCAAATAGATGTTTAGGCCAAATTTTCATTTTTCTTCAAATTTCAACATAAACGTTTTTTGAAAAAATACCTGGACTGCGCGCGAAAACCGAGCAATGCTAAAATAAGGTATTTGAGGCTTCAAAATACGGAATTAGGTTCTTAAACACTAGATGACCTATCGGGTCATCATATCATATTTATGTTTAGGGTTTACATGTTTATCTATATGTAATTAAAAAGAGAGGAAAAAGTCATCTCCGCAAGCTAAGTGGAAGCCATAAAATTAGTCACATGTAATGTATGACTAATTAACTAATAACTAATTTAACCATATGACATAACTAGAATAGGCCACATATAACTTATTTCTTAATTAATTCATTATTAATAACTAAATAAAAATGTTAGAAATTTTACTATATAATATTTAAAAATATATTAATAGATTTAAACAATCTAATAACTTTGAGTATTAATTTAAAATAATAAAAATATTTATATCAAGATTAAAAAGCTACACATTGATCCATATTATATTGAAGTATATAAATTGTTAATGATTCTGAATAAAGAGGAAATTTAATGACGGTCAAATGAAAACATGAAATACACTATACTAGGTAATGTAATAACAATAATTAAAAAATTATGATGACCCGGCCCGTCATCACGTGAGTTACCGTCCCGTTTCCCCCATATTATGTTTCACCATGATTCATTATCATTATTTGAGATGATCGGGTAGAATTGGATTGATTTTAGTTGGAAATGAGGCACTTAGCCTCTTCGAACGAAGCTTGTCTTGGAAAAGTCAACCGGAAGTTGACTATATATTTAGAGCGCTCATATATGAATTCTGGTGATTCGGGTAACTTCGGGGGATGATTTGTGACTTAGGAGTGCGGTCGGAAGTGAATTTGGAGGTCCGGTGTAGAATTAGGCTTGAATTGGCGAAGTTTGAATTTTGGCGAATTTCGGTTGAAAGGTGATATTTTGATTCGAGGGTTAGAATGAAATTTTGAGAGTTGATGCAGCTTTATTATGTGATTTTGGATATGTGTGCAAAATTTCAGGTCATTCATACGTCGTTTGGTCGGGGTTTTGATCTAATGTGAGTTTCGAAAGAATTTGATAAACTTAGACTTGAATCTGTGGTGAATAGACTTGAATCTGTGGTGAATTGATGAGTTTTGCATTGTTTGACATGTTTTGAGGATTGGAACAAGTTTTATTGAGATTTTAGGATGTGTTCGTATTTTCGGTTGAGATCCAGGGACCCTCGGGGTGAATTCGAGTGGTTAAACAAAAGTTTTTGAAGTTTGCTTCAAGTTTGTAATTTCTGTCATCTGGTATTTCCACTTCTGCGGAAATGGATCGCAGAACCGGTTTCGCAAAAACGGGTGTGAGGGCGCAGAAGCAATATTGGAGCTTGAGTGGCGAGTTTCGCATAAGCAGACCCTTTCCGCATCAACGGTTACGCATGAGCGTGTGTGTAACCGCAGAAGCGGTCTTGGGGGTCCGCTCCTAATTATTTTGAATTTTCGGCCAGCTGGAGGCGAGTATAGATATACATATAGACTATAGTAGAAATAGTCTATATGTATATCCATATATTATTAAAAGAAGAGGAAAAAGTTCTCCCCTCAAGCCAAGTTGCAGCCTTAAAATAAGCCACATGTAATGTTGTCACGATCCGGACTTCTCACAGTCAGGAACGTGATGACGCCTAACTTTTCAAATGAGGCAAGACAACGATTAAAGATTTAATACACTAACCCTTGACCAAATCAGTAAATAACAACAATTAAATCAAAACAGATCAAAGAGTGCAGAATTTCATAATAACCCAAATGTTTATACACAATTACCCATAAACTGATGTCACAATTCACAAACTTCTACAAGTCACTATAAATTTTGGCTGAAAGTAAGTAAAACTATTTTGAATTAAAATAGACAACAAACTTAAATAACTAGAATGGGACTCCAGGGTCTGCGAACACCGGTAGATCCACTTTGGGTCTCCTGACTCTTGTGGGTTTGAAGGCGGCAACTCAACTGAGGTCAACATGGTCCAGTACCAAAATTTGCATAAATAATGTAGAGTGCAGTATCGATACATCCGACCCCATGTACTGGTAAGTGCCAAGCCTAACCATGTCAAGGTAGTGACGAGGCTAGGATAAGACACATACATAAGCTTGTGCAGTTAAACATTCTGCTAGTAGAATAATAATTAATAAAAGCTAAGTAGAAATTAATGGGAGGGGGAAACATGCTATGGGGTACCAAAAATAAAGAATCACAGTAGTAGAGGAATTTAGACAGCTTGTACACTAGAACAGATAATAACAAGTAAACACAACAAACAAAAAATGCACGGCATCACCCTTCGTGCTTTTACTCTCAATATCACCAGATAATCAATAATAGAAACGTGCACGACATCACCCTTCATGCTTTTATTCTCGATCTCACAAGATATTCAATAATAGAAACGTGGACGACATCACCCTTCGTGCTTTACCACTCCTCCTCACCACATAAGTAATAGAAACATGCATGGCATCATCCTTCGTATTTTATCATTGTACCTCACCCAAAAAGAGACAACAATAATGGAGAGATAGAAATGACAACAATAAGTCTTACTTCAACTCTTAGTTCCACAATATCAATCTCAACTTTAGGTAAAAACCCCATCAATACCAAATTTCATAGAACATGATAAGGAACTTCTCAACACATCGAATAACTAGCCTACGCATGAACAATATAATTAAAAATATACAATAATAAAAAGAATAAGACTCACTCACATGTTATGACTCGACAACATTGTATAGATACTAGTAACCTCACCCACACGTCGTACTCAACATCCATAAACGTAGCAAATAAGTAAATAACACCTAATCTCTCAAGGCTAAGGTTAGCCGCAATACTTACCTCACTCCTTCGGCCAAACTCAAAGCTCAATTATCGCTTTGCCTCTAGTATCCACCTCCAAATCACTCGCATTAGCTACAATTAACTCAATATCATCAATCATTTCTAAAGGAATCAACTACAACGCATAAATTTAGTTTTCCCAAACTTTCTCCCAAAAGGTCAAAACTGAACTTGGCCTGCTCTGTCAAAACCCGAAGTTCGGAGAAAAATCTATTACCCATTCACCCCTGAGCTCGGATATATAATCGGTTTTGGAATCCGACCCCATTTTGAGGTCTAAATTTACAATATTTCAAATCCCTAATTTACCCAAAATATCGAATTCTACCATGGAAATCTCAGAGACTAGGCCGAAAGTTCATGAAAGGAATTGGGTAATTGATAAAAGTGGGTTATTATCACTTACCTAAAATTTGGGGAAAATATCTTGTGGAAGAATCGCCTCTATGTCTCTTAGTTTTGAAAAGTTTGAAATAATGGCCAAATTCCCGTTTCTCGGTGATAGTGTCCATCGTGATCGCATGAACACTATTGTGTTTACGACGAGCAGCACCACAAGGACTTATGCCATCATGGGAAACACTACACATTCGCGAAGGTTTTCGCCCACCCTACCTTCTTGTTCGTGATACAAGGCTCGCATTCGTATAGGATTTCCCCAGTCCCCTAACTAGACTAGCTAAACCTATGCGTTCGCATAGAGAAACTCCCCCAAATGCTTCGCGTTCATGACCCTGGTCTTGCGTTCACATAGTGTGAAGTCCTCCCTAGCCCAGATTCTCCTTCGGGATCACGAAGCGCAAAGTGTCAGAATAGCCGCTTCAGCAAAACACACCAGATTTCTAAGTCTCAAAAATAAATTGTAGGCTATCCGAAACTCACTCGAGCCATGGTAGCTCCAAACCAAACATGCATACAAGTCTAAAAAATATACAAACTCGCTCGCGCGATCAAATGGCCAAAATAATACCTTGAACTACGAAGTTAGCACCAAATTGCATGAAACTTTCAAGAAAGTTTTAAAACTTTTATTTTCTCAACCAAAGGTCTGAATCACGTCAAATCAGTCTGATTTCTTACCAAATTTCACAAATAAGGTATAAAATATCATAACGGACCTATATTGGGATCCGAAACAAAAATACGCACTTGATACCTACAAGATTCAATATTAACCAAATTCTTAAAACCATTATAATTGAGTGTTACAATTTTAATCAAAAGTTGATTTCTTGGGCTAGGGACCACAGAATTTGATTCTAGGATTATGCCCAGGTCCCATATTTTACTATAGACCCACCGGGACCGGCAAAATATATGTCCGCGTCTTTTTATCCAAAATGATGACAGAAGTCAACAAATATTAACGGAATCGAGAAGAGATAAAATGACCAAAAATTATTATTTCACCAATTTTCCACATAAAAGCTTTCTGAAAATACACCTGGACTGTGCATGCAAATCAAGAAGAGATAAAATGACATTTTGAAGTCCTCGGAACACGAAATCCAGTTTAGACATAAGATGACCCTTTGGGTCATCACAAATATATAACTAGTTAAGTATTAACTAATAGCTAATTTATCCATATGGCATAACAAGAAAAAGTCGCATATAACTTATCTTTTAATTTATTAATTTATATGGCTGTATCAAAATATTAGATAATTTATATATGATACTTAAAATATTATTATTAAATTTAAATAATTTAATAATTTCAAGAATTAATTTAAACTAATATAAATATTTATATCAAAATTTAAAAAAAAAATACACTTTGATCTACATTATATTGAAGTATATAAATGAATAATAATACTAAGTTGTCACGACTCAATTCCCAACCCTGGTCATGATGGCGCCTCTCGTGAATACAAGGCCAGTCAGAACAATGCAATTACCTCTTTTAGCAATTTCTAAACCTTTAGCAATTCTAGAACAAGTGTAAACAATGATAAAATGCAAAAATAATTGTATCAACATGCGATACCAACCCGACACAGCCCAAACCAGGGTGTCACAAGTCATGAGCTACTACAGAGTTTAAATTAAGTATATAAAATCTAAAGTCTGATACAACTGTCCGAAGTAAAAGCCAAAGATATGAAATAGGAGAGATAAGGGCTGCGGACGTCAACAACTACCTCGTCACTCCGACTAGCCTCCTGATCTGGGAAGAATCAGTGCTCATGGGTAGACTCCACAATGACTGTATCTGCATACATAGTGTAGGGAGTAAGGTGGGTACTCTGACCTAGTAAGTCACAACAATAAATAACATCTGAAAGTAAGAAAGCACATAACAGCACAAGGCAGTTCTATATCAGGCAGTACAAACAGTAAATCTATAGAAAAAAAACAATATAAAAGTGAAATTTCCTTTTTAAAGTAAAACCAGTAAAACGGGTAAGATATAAAAAAATATTGAATAGAAGTCTGCTCCTCGGGCCCAGTATCAATAGCTCAAAAACAATATCAGCCCCTCGAGTTGTGGGCCTCTTCCAATATCATCTCTCAAAGCCCACCCATATTAGGCACGCAAATCCGGCCATGCATCTTCAATACGCTATCATCATCAATAGTCATATCCCTCGCATCATCAGGCTGAACCCTGTACTTAAAGACAAGTAAATGTAGACCATCCTACTAGCGCTCTTTGATGCGATCATGTAAGGAAGGCCAAGAAACCACACAAGCCAACACCCGACTAGGCTCAGAAATATCTAGTCTTACCAACCGATTGGCCAAAGCCTAAACATCAGCTAGAAAGAGCCTCTCCCCAACTGAAATGTATGCCAAACTCCCCATACTAACTGTCTTTCGGCTCAAAGCATCAGCCACTAAATTGTCCTTCCCTGGGTGATATAGAATGGTAATATCATAGTCCTTAAGCAACTCTAGCCATCTCCTCTGCCTCACATTGAGGTCTTTCTACTTCAACATGTGGTGAAGACTGTGATTATAAGCACCATACAAGTAGTGCCTCCAAATCTTTAAAGCATGAGCTATGGAAGCCAACTCCAAATCATATACAAGGTAGTTCTTCTCGTGGGGCTTCAACTAACGAGAAGCATAAGTAATAACTGTACTCTGCTGATCAGTACACATCCGATCCCAACTCTCAATGCATCACAATATATGGTATAAGAACATGCGGCTGAGGGCAAAACCAATACTGGAGCCATGGTCAAGGCTGTCTTGAGCTTCTGAAAGCTCTCATTGAAATCATCCGACCACACTGATAGAGCACGCTTCTGAGTCAACTTGGTCAAGAGCAATGCAATAGAGGAAAATCCCATAACAAACCGCCAATAATAACCTGCCAACCGAAGGGAACTACGAATATCTATGGCTGAGGTCGGTCTAGGCCAACACTAAGCTGCCTCTATCTTATTCGGGTTGGCCCGAATACCCTCGTTGGACACCCGTGACCCAAGAAAGCTACCGAGCTAAGGCAAAACTCCCACTTGGAGAACTTTGAATAAAGCTACTCCTCCCCCAATCTCTGCAATAAAACTCACAAATGTTGTGCGTGCTCCTCCTGGCTACACGACTACACCTGAAGTACATTGTTCATCAAGTGCATGAATGTTGCGGAGGCATTGGTCAGCCCGAAAGACATGACAAGAAACTCAAAGTGCCCATATCTAGTCCTGAAAGTAGTTTTTATAATATCTAAATCCTTGATCTTCAACTGGTGATAGCCTGAATGGAGGTCAATCTTGGAGAATGCCCACGTCCCCTGAAGCTGGTCAAATAAATCATCGATACGAGGTAGGGGATAATTCTTCTTCACTGTCACTTTGTTCAATTGCTTGTAGTTAATACACATTCTCATTGTGCCATCTTTCTTTTTCACAAATAGAACTGGTGCACCCCACGGTTACACACTAGGCGGAATGAACCCCTTATCTAGGGGTTAATGAAGTTGATCCTTTAGTTCTGTCAACTCCACTGGTCCAATACGATATGGAGGAATGAAAATGGGCTGAGTGTCCGGTACCAAGTCAATACCAAAATCAATGTGCTTGTCCGGTGGCATGTTTGGCATGTTTTTAGGGAAAATATTGGGAAACACCCTCATAATACAGACAAAATCAATGCTAGGAGTCTCGGCTCCAACATCCCTCACAAAAGCCAAATATGAAATTCAACCCTTCCCAACCATTCACGGGGCCTTGAGGAAAGAAATCACCCTGCTAGGAACATAGTCAATCACGTCAGGCCACTCGATCCTCGGAACACCTGGTATAGCCAGAGTGTATGTCTTAGGATGACATTCCAGAATATCATGACACAAAGATAACCAGTCCTTGCCAAAAATAATATCAATGTCTACCATGCTCAACAGCAATAGATCAAATCGGGTATACAAACCCCCAATAGTCACCAAACACGACCGATACACATGGTCTACAACAATAGTATCACCCACCGGGGTAGATACATGAACAGGCAAAGCAATACACTCTTGGGTCATACCCAAATGATGAGCAGAATATGAGGACACGTAATAACAGGTGGAACCGGGATCAAATAAGAGTGAGGCATCCCTGCAGTAGACTTAAATAATACCTGTAATGAAGGCATCTGAAGCAATGGAAAATGTCCTACCTTGAAGAGCATAAAAATGAGCCTGACCACCGCTCGATCGACCAGCGCCCCAAGGGTAACCCCTAGCTGCCTGACCCTCACCCCTAGCTGGCGAGGCGGGTGCTTAAGAAACTAGACCAGAAGACGAGGGATGACCCCTCTGCTGAGATGAGCTAGCAGCTAGACGAGCACACTACCTCCACATATGCCAAAACTCTCCGCACTTATAAGAATTCTCGGGTGCTGGAAAATGGGACTGAAGGGAACCCCGCGCGCTGGAGTGACTGGCTGACGCACTCAGCCTAGAAGAACCCTGAATAGATAGAGCTCGAGCTGAACCCTGTGCTGGATGAGCCTGGGAGATGGCTGAATTTGCTGAGAACCATGATGACCATAACTTGAAGATGCCCCTCGATATTCGGAAGGGGCCAACTGAGCGGGCCTCAAAGAGCGACTCCTACCCTGCTGAAACTGGCCCCTCGAAGGAGCACCACTGAAACTATTGAACCTTGAGGCATCTTAGCCCCCCTCTCCTCCCTATCCTGGCTGCGAACTGACTCAATATCTTGAGTTATATCCACCATCTCCTCTGTAAAAACGCCCAACTCTATCTCACTAGTCATAAGAATAAAAAAATAGTAGTTAAGGCCATCCACAAATCTCCTGATTCGCTCACGCTCAGACGGAGCCAGCCAAACTGCATGACGAGCCAACTCTGAGAACCTTATTTCATATTAATACACAGTCAGGTCTCCTTGTCATAGCCACTCAAACTACCTATGTAGCTCCTCTCTACGGGACCGCGGCACATACTTCTCTGAGAAGAGAACGGAGAACTCCTGCCAAGACAAAGGTGCTGCACCAACCGGCTTACACCGATTATACGCCTCCCACCAAGTGAAGGTGGCTCTAGTAAACTGAAAAGTAGTTAAAGCCAGACTGCTGGACTCATGAATCCCCGCTGTGCGGAGCATATAGTGATATCTATCAAGAAAATCCTAGGCATCCTCGTCCTCGGCTCTGCTAAATGTCGAAGGCTGGAACCTTCCAAACCTCTCGAGGTGACGCTGCTCGTCCTCGGGCATAACGAGAACCCTGCTCCTGCACTGAAGCAAATGGCTGAGCTGGATGGTTGAAACCACCTGAGCTAGGCCCGTACAGACTGTCAATATCTCGGCCAATGTCTCTTGAAGACCCGGAATCACAATGGGCACAGTCGGTGCCTGAACTGGTGCTGCTGGAGCCTCGTCCTAAGCTGGGTCAACTAAAGGATCCACAGATGCTGCCCCTGCTGCTCTATCCTCTACCAGGACTATAACCGCGTCCACAACACTGGTAGCCTCAGTATATGGTACCGGTTTTCGTTCGTCACGTCCGATAGCTCGTGTCCTCACCATCTGTGAGAGAATAAAACACAGAAAAGTTTAGTACTCGGATCATCAAGTTTGCACGACCGAATTCTAATAATGTGAACTTTTTCCTAAAAGGTTTCGTAGCCTCCCGAAGATAAGTACAGACGTCTATGTACTGATCCGCGAGAATCTATTAAACCAGCTCATCACTCGCGAGACCTAGTAACCTAGGCTCTAATACCAACTAGTCACAACCCAATTCCCAACCCGGGTCATGATGGCGCCTCTCGTGATGAGAAGGCCAGCCAGAACAATGCAATTACCTCTTTTAGAAATTTCTAAACCTTTATCAATTCCATAACATGTGTAAACAGTGATAACACGCAAAAATAATAGTACCAACATGCGATACCAACCCGACATAGCCCAAACCGGGGTATCACAAGTCTTGAGCTACTATAGAGTTTAAATTATGTCTATAAAATGTAAAGTCTGATACAACAGTCTGAAGGAAAATCCAAAGATATGAAATAGTAGAGATTAACGGCTATCTCGTCACTCCGACTAGCCTCCTGACTGGGAAGAATCAGTGCTCAGGGGTAGACTCCACAATGGCTGTATCTGCACACATGGTGCAGGGAGTAATGTGAGTACTCTGATCCAGTGAGTAATAATAATAAAGAATATTTGAAAGTAAGAAAGCACATAACATCACAAGGCAGTTCAATATCAGGCAGCAAAAATAGTAAATCCGTAGAATATAACAATATAAAAGTGAAATTTCCTTTTTAAAGTAAAATGAGTAAATCAGGTAAGATATCAAATAAATTGTGAATAGAAGTCTGCCCCTCGGGCACAGCATCAATCGCTCAGAAATAGTATCAGCCCATCGGACTCAGTATCATATCACTCAATTCAGTATCAGCCTCTCGGGCTCAATATCACATCACATGGGTACTCGCAACTCACTGGGGGTCTACATGCTCCGGGAGCGGCACCTTACGGCCAAAGTGCAATTTCAAACACCTCGTGGCATATAAAACAAGGCCTATAAGCCTTCTCAAATCACACTCGAGGACTGAAAGCCTCCTCACAATATACTCAAATCCTGAAAGCCTCCTCACATATCAATCAAGGCCTAAAAACCACCTCACCACATGCTCAAGGCATGAAATCCTCACTCAGTCCAGAAAATATCATAAGCACCTCGCGCATCAATAAAATAATTATTCTCAACCCAAACATCAGTGAAATATCATTTAAAGTCTCAAAAATTCAATTAAAGCGGTTGAGTTTGCAAAACAGTATAATCATTAGGACTTAGTTCAAATAATGTGTCAAAAAAGTGAGGAAATAGTGATTACAATACCCGAAGGGTCCGAATAATTGGCTTTACGCCTAAAATATGGAAATAAGCGCAAATCCCAATGATAAACAAATCAACTTCGTCAAATACATGGTAAAATATCAAATGGGATAGACCAAGTCACAATCCCCATTAGTAAACAACCCCGCGCTCGCAATTAAGCGCGCATTTCACCTCAATACAGCTCTACGCTGTGCAAATCCGGGGTTTCAAACCCTTAGGATATCATTTACTATCATTACACACTTTATGCCGGCCCAAATCCTAGCTCGTTATGCCCTTGCTTCGCGAATCAACCTCCTGAGGCATCGAATCCACTCAAAACCACAAGGAATATGTTACAATAGGCTAAGGGAACACAACCCAATCGAAAAGACTCAAAAAATATAGAAATTTATGAAATTGGAAAAACCCGAGCCTCGGGTCCACTTCTCGAAAAATTAGAAAATTAACATCACCGGATTTCTTATCTCGCCATGAGTTTCTACATATCAAATTTACCAAAATCTGAGCTCAAATGCTCCCTCAAAGCCTAAATCTTCATTCCAAAAGTCAAGCCCTAATTCTTCCCTTTTTAATCAAATTTCAATGAATTTAAGTGTTGATTCTTCAACCAAAATATGTTTCTAGGTCAAAAGACTCACCTCCAATCAATCTCAGTCAAAAGCCTCTTTAATCGTCAAAAAGCTCTCAAGTTCGATCAAAATAGTGGAAATGGAATAAGCTCATGAAACAAAATGAGCATTAAAATCCTTCTGATAACAGGGATTTTCACATATGCGGTCCCTTTTTCGCATTTGCGACTTTCGTATATGTGGTAAATTTCTACTTCTGCGGATCTTCTTTTAAAATCATCATCCGCTTCTGCGGTCACCAATCAGCATTTGCGGACACCGCATCTGCACCAATCCGCATTTGCAGACACCGCATCTGCGGATCAATGTTCGCTTCTGCGGAAATGCCCAAACTCCTTTATTTGCTTCTGCGATGCCCCAACTGCATCAGTGGCACTGCAGATGCGGCTCCAAGCCCGCACCTGCGAAAACATCCTCTCTCCTCCAAAACCGCACTTGCGACCAACCACCCGCATATGTGGACATTTTTCCGCAGATGCGGAAACAACAGATATCAGCCAAAACCAGCTATTTCACCAAGTCCAAAATCATCCCGATGGCCATCCGAAATAACCCCGATGCCCCCGGGACCTCAACCAAAAGTGTCAACCCATCCTAAAACATCATTCAAACTTGCTCCAATCATCGAAAAAAACAAATAACACCAAAACCCCTCAAATTATATCGAATTCAAGTCTAAGTTCTTCCAAAACTTCCAAATTACGTATTTCATCAAAAACTTGACCAAAACACCTCCGAATGACCTAAAACTTTGCACAACTACAGCAACTCTAGGAATTTCATTCCTACCCACAGATCAAAATCTCACCTACCAACCGGCATTCGCCAAAATACTAACTTTGCCAATTCAAGCCTAATTGTACACCAGACCTCCAAAATAATTTTCGATCACACTCCTAAATCACAAATTATCCCTCGAAGCTAACCGAATCACCGAAAATCACATCCAAGCCATCTAACTAAATAGTGAACATCCAGTTGACTTTAAAAAATAAGTCTTCCTTAAATAGACTAAGTGTCTCATTTCCATCCAAAACCTATCCAAATTGACTCATTTACCCGAGACTATTATAATAAGACATAAGAAAGCAGAAAATTGGGAAAACGAGACGGTTACTCACGACGGGCCGGATCGTCACATAAACAAAGAGAAAAGTTAATGAAGGTCACATGAAAACATGAAATACTATATATTAGGTAACGTAATAACAATAATTAAAATTATAAAAATATTTAATATTAGAAATAGTCTATATCCATATATAATAAAAAGAGAAGCAAAGCCACCATATTGTATAAATTTTATTATATTATTGTACATTATATTAAATAATAAAATAACAACAACTAATATTTATTAAAATAATAAGATATATTAGATCATAATTTTATAAGATTAATAGTTTGTCGAATTATTTGTACATCACGCGGGTTCTAACCCTAGTTACGTATAATTAGATATGAATTTCATGGCATTTGTCGGATGGAGAGGCTCCACTTCTATTGAGATAATGCAATCCATGATCCATCAAATAAAAGAACAATATACACTTCCATTAAAACACAGGACTACAAACTTGGCAGCATTAATCTGGCAGCAATTATGTCAGACAAGCTCGATCTTTTTCTTTCTGTTTTCTCCTATTTGTTTAGAGGATGATGAATAGTCGTCATGAGGTGGCAAACAAAATTATAACTAGGAATGATATTACGTAAACAGAAATGTCATATGGTTCTCTAAAATTTACGTAAAGGCATGGTCTTAGTTCGCCCTTCTTTAAACCAAACCGACGTTATGTATAAATAAGTTTTAGAAATTTTATACATAAAAAATAACTATTAAAATTTAATTTGTAAGTATTTTTTATGTCTTGAGATATTATTTATTTGTGAGCTTGTAAATTCACTATCCACTAAGTAGATTCTATCTACATAACCTAAATATCAAGCCCAAACTAAAACCCAACAAAAAACAATAAAATAAATTATTCCATATCTTCTCTATGTTCCAATTCCAAAATCAAAGAACCCTAAATATTGGAAAGTATTCCCCCACATCACACGAGCTTCCTGCTTGTCATTTTGCTCACATAATTGATGATTATTTTAGTGTTGAGGTTTTTCAAGTTTACACTGCTTTGTTTTCTCGCATGTTTGTTGTCATTTTCTATTAAGGAAGGTCTTGGAATTATGATTTATACGAATAATTGGTATTCCTCATATATTATTAAGAAAAATAGTAACCATGCAGATAATTGATTATTATTTGATCTCTTTTTCAAGAATAATATAACTAAAAGAAACAAAAAAAAAAATGGAAAAAACTGACTAAAACCGAAATGGAAAAACCCGAATATATGTTGGTTTGATTTGATTATGAATTTAGTAAACCGACATAATTAGTTTAATTTTGATTTAATACAAAACCGAACCAAACCGCCTCATGTACACCCCTACATTTAATGGCCAAAACAGCAGAGAGAGACGTTGACAATAGTAATAAAGAAGCATCACCAACTATAAGCACCCGGTCCTGCTAGATATATATAGACCCACAAGAGAAGTACGTTGCGATCTTTTCTCCATGTTTCTCCTGTTTAAGCAATTAGGTGACTATTTGGACAATTAATTCAACCCTAGTTTGGTAATAAGAAAGGATCCTTTTAAATAAATAAAGAGATTTTAGGGGTACTAGTTTCAACTAAATTGATAGATACCAAACTTAAAAGACCATTTGTAGAATTAGCGTCGTAATTTTGCCGTCAATATCAAAATTTATCATGTTACATTTTCCTTGTATGTTGTATCATGTATGCCTGAACTACGAATACCATACCATGCCAATCCGAAAGAAGGGCGAACTAAGACCTCTCCCCCCCGCCCAAATCCCACTCAAACCCCTTAAGCATATGAATTAAATTTTATGCATCGATATTGTAAAAGAATTTTTATTCTATTGGCCGCTAAAAGATTACTATAAGTAATTACCAATAATAAATTAGATTAATTAATAAGTAAAAAATAAGGTATGTGTTCTGATATCTTGTGATCTATTGGTCCGAGCATATTCATTATAGAGGGTGTTTGGCTAAGCTTATAAGCTGGTTAAACAAGCTTATAATTAAGCATATTTTAGCTTATCTACGCATTCAAAGTGCTTATAATTCAAGTGTTTATAAGCTTGTAGACCCCACCGGTCGTTATGAGCATGTACATTCCGTTCAACTGTGTGAAGTTTTGAATAGCTTAATGTGATGTATTATGACTGGTGTGAGTCATCAGTTTGGTTTTCAAGTGATTCCGGATTAATCTATAATAATGAATCTCACTTTAGAAGCTTTAATTTGGAAGAGTTTATCAAGATTAACTTTTGTGTCTGGACTTCAATTAAAAGTTTTGATAGTTCCGCCAGGTTTGGATGGTAATTTTAGACTTGGGCGTATACCCTTATTTGCATTTTGGATGCTTCTTGAAGGTTTTGGCCGTAATTGGCGAAAGTTGGCAATTTGCAAGTTTGGAATGTTCCTAAGTCTGGCCATGAGTTAACTTTGGTGATATCATATTCTGGTTGTTATTCCGGGAATTGGAATAGGTTCACTATGTTATTGAAACTTATGTGCAAAATTTCAGGTCATTCCAAGTTGATTTGATATGGATCGACACATGCTTTAGAAATTGAAAATTCAAAAGTTTATTAACATTAATGTGAGGTGTGATGCGTCATTTTGATATGGTTATGCGTGATTTGAGGCCTCGAGTAGGTCCATATTATGTTATTGGACCTGTTGGCATGTTCGGATATGGTCCCGAGGGGCACGGGCGAGTTTCGGGCGTATTTCGGATAATTCCTTCTCATGTTTGCATTGTTGATTATTTGTGTTTCAGCTGTTCTTCATGATCGCGAAGATGAGGCTCGATTGCGAAGTCATCTGTCACACCCCAACCTAGGTGAGGCGTGACTGACACTCGATGTCGTACTGGCTCGAGTGAACCACTTTGCAACTCTTCAATGCTAGACGTAAGCAAAAACAAACATAGGCCAACATGGCCGCAACTCGTAATATATCGTAGGTGGCCAAGCGTCAAATCAGCTAGCCATTATACTCAAAACATCAATACATGTTCAGGTTGAGGAGGTCACTAAGAATATCAATACCGGGAAACCCAGAAAGAAAACATAAATAAGGGTCGACAATGCTACTATCATACTTTGCATACATAACATATGCCCACAAAGCCTCTAAGAATATCTGACATCAAACTACCATCAGGATAGGGCCCTGGCCTACCCGTAAGTCTATAAGAAAATCCCATATCATGACCTCTACACTCGGCTATACTCCAGAAGAGATGGATACCTAACAATTTCCTTATGAATATAAATCTTGTCTACTTAGAGGACTCATCAAACTGTTTACTTGCACCTGCAGACATGAAGTGCAGCGCCCTAGCAATGGAACGTTAGTACAATGAGATGTACCAAGTATGTAAGGCAGAAAGCAATACAAATAAATAAATATTGGAAACTGAAAATCATGAATGAATACAAAAATAGTCTGCTGAATGATAAGAATAATAGTGATATTACCACGCACTGTAGATCGACTTACTATTCACTATTACTTGGACCACTTGGTCCTTTAGTATGATTGAAAAACTCAACCTATCATAAGATTCTGAACTATTTCTATCAATTATTTCTCAGTGGTCTCTTATTGCATCGCTGTTGTTACATATTATAAGAATACAATATGGCTCTTACGCATAGCGAGGTAGATGGCCCGCAAGGCATACTACAACATTACTATCCGGTAGAACGTACGCGTACCAACTTAAAGCAGACCGTCCGTACGACTCAAAATATTTAAGCCAAGCTATGTGTATACATGGGCCCATCCATATCCAACCTTTATTTGCCTATGCATTAAATAGACCGTCCATACGTTAACCTTCATTATCCCCTTACGCGTTCATAGACCGTCCTAGGGAACATACTTATGCATAAATAACATTACAACAACATGGAATAGTCAATATTTTACAAGCTAGGTACTTGTGGTCTAAAACGTATAACTTCTTCTAGTACTTTTGGTAACTCTCAGTTCGTATTCGGCAACTCGTAATCCCTATACATTAGCTTTAAGAAAACTCATAGCTACTCTTAGATTTACACATACTTCGTGACATAGTAGTAAAAGGCTTTTGATATTCGTATAATATTTCCTTTACAAAATCATTTGGTACATTGTAGGGCTCGTATTTCATATTGTTTCAAGCGAATCATCACATTCGTTAACTCAATCTCTACTTCCTTTGATGTATGGAATATCATTACTAATTCAGCATGCGCACGATTATTCTAGTTAGGTATTACAATGCGTTTCATAACTTATGTGACCTTACGTTCTTTCACATACGATCTATTCCTCATTCGTTAGTTTGCTCATTCACAACCTTTTAATTTACGGGGAGGTTCATGTTAAGCAACTTATTACATCTCTTAATTTATATCTCTCTCTCTTATTAGCGTGAGGGATCTTCTGTAGCTACCATCACTAAGCAATGAAAACTATATGATAAGATCATAGGCTTTATACGTAATTTTTGCTCGTGAACCATTTATAATTTACCATTAAATGAAGGCTATATTTCTCATCGTAGACTCAACATAAGTTCCCTAAGGTTTCTACTTATTTCCTTGGATTACAACTATGAGTAACTCATTTATTATCTATATTCACTTTTGAACTATTAGAGGCTCTTAACCCATCAACATAGAACATACGCTAGGACTCGTCCCCATGAACCTCTTATAAGTGTGTCTCATCCTCAATATAATCTACACCAACGAAAATAACACCACTATCAACAATAGTAACACATCAACTAGCTACCATGCGAAAAGCTTGTTTTACGGCATATCTAACAACATCTTCCCCGTTTCTTTTACCTCCCTCAAAGTCACAACATTAACAATAACAGGCCACCCTTAATTCATATATCCAAAAACTTAACAATATGATAACTACCCAACAATAAACTATAACAATAGTAATAGGGCCAACATTAAGCTTAGGAATATCTAGCTTACGATACATCGAGCGACAAGATAGGTCCTTAAATAGAAACAAAAACACTAATCCACACTTATTCTTCTCATCAGGTTACAAATTAATATATATATATATATATGTATATATCCAAAAGCACCATCCACAACAACATCATAAAAACACCTCAAACCAATCCAACATGTTATCACAAATTTTGTACGTCTTTTAACCGTCAACTCATAACTTCTAGCTTCAAAAAACATAGCTAGGTCTTAGATATGACCAAATATATGTTGGATAGGAATAGATTACTTTTAAATATCAAGAAAAACTCCAAGAACAACTCTTTTTAACCTTGAAAGAACTCACAACACATCAACAACATAATATAAGTGATCTATGCCACTTCTACAACACTTTAAATGAAGAACTTAGGTGGTTTGGCCTTGGATTTGTGTATGAATCTTAAGGTTATACTTAGAGAGAGTTTAGAGCTGCTTTGAGGTCTGATTTGTCTAAAATGATATTTAGAGACGAAAGTTATCACTTTATATAACAATTTTTATCGTGAAAATGGTAATAACAATTAAATTTGTAAATGGGATTCTAAAAATATATGATCTATTTTTGAGATAGTTTGTAAGGGTGCTTAGTTCTAAAACGTGAAGTAAATAGTAGAGATCGAGTTAACCAAATTAGTGATCGAACCAATAGGGGGATGTCTCCCTAGCGTAAAGCAAGCTAGTAGATACCTCGTAGCCGAGCCTCGAGACTATCTCTGGCTTATCAAGGGTAGTCGGGAAGGGGATAATACATAAAGATATAGATAATCAAGGCTCTATAATACCAATATTGAACAAAATAATAAAGAACAAATGAAGAAACAATAAGGTTCTAAGGCGACCTCGGGGTCGATGAAGACTAAAAACTTAGAACAAAGAGAGAGAGAGAGAGAGAGAGAGAGAGAGAGAGAGAGAGAGATTATTGCATTGTGGAGAAGTAGAGCAACATCAATCCCTTACAAGGTAGGGTGAGTCCCTCTTATATAGGCGAGGGAACTCGGTAAAGTACATGTATATTAATTACAAGAGTACAAAGATGGGACCGCCTGACCCAAGTCCTCTCAGTAGTCTCCAGATATGTCGGACCTGTCGGGTGTAGCCATGTGCTTAGGAGAATTCTTCTTTTATCCTGACC
The DNA here is from genome assembly GCA_032618575.1 of Nicotiana noctiflora. NCBI lineage: Eukaryota > Viridiplantae > Streptophyta > Magnoliopsida > Solanales > Solanaceae > Nicotiana > Nicotiana noctiflora. The sequence continues at coordinate 145,177 of JASVEL010007445.1, forward strand.
TCGGACCCTTCTTTCTTCGATTCGAACCTCAACCAGCCCCGAGGCTGAGAACCCGATAGTGGCCCTCCATCTATTGGGGTCTCAGGTAAGGCTTCTAAAATGTCTTGATAGAAAAAAATCAAGTCTTCTAATTTTCACGCGTACAGATAGTCTTCGCATTTCTTATGATGGAGTGATGGGAAATGATTCTAACACTCAACTCCTCGAACTCCTTTTGGCAACGGTATAAAGGCGATTCAGATCGCGGTGCAATCTTCTGTGACAGATGGCATGCCTTATAGGCATCTACTCGATGTCTTGTCGTTTTCGCTCCTCAAGGCAAAAGTACTACCGTCGGTTCATTTTTTTAAGGAGGTAGTAATTACACCCGCCAGTCAATCTTTGAGAGCATCGATGACAATGTCATTTCCCCTATAAATGAGGCATTTTTTGGCATTGCATCCTTCATCTCAATACTTATGCTGGTATCATTTGCTTCTTTCTTCCCACCTTCTTTTACCTTTGATTACCACGATGGAAGCTTTCTATCACAAGGTTGTTCAGAGGAGTTTTTCTAGGCCGCGTCGAGGCTTTCTACCAGGTCCTCACTTTTTTAAACATAAACATGTTGTCCAAATATTGCCGCGATAATTGGTATGTAGGTCGCTACTGCTACTGTCGACCCGAGATGGCAATGAGTGGAGAGTTGGTTTCACCTTTGCGTAGATGGCCGTTCAGATTATGCACTGTTGCTCAGAAGGGGGCCCGGAATATCCACTACTGCTCACCTTCATACCCCGGCTCACCATGGAACTCTGCCCCGAGACGGAAGCTTGCACGACTTGATACTTGAAGAAGTGTATTTGAAGTTGTCGTGCAAGCGGGGTCGATGATTGTTCGGTCCGCTATCTTTCCGAAGCCTCCTTGGGTAAAGAGGATCCTCGAGCTTCGGAGAGCTATGGTGTTTTGTCGTCCCTTCCTGCTCCTTCGTTGCTCTTCCTTGGCGGCATCAAAGTGGACAGCAGAGACAAGGCTTCCGGTGGCAATCCTGGAAATACTTCCTTTGTGGTCGTGTACCGAAGGAGGATGGACTTTGGAAGTGTCAACGCTGAGGCAGATTGTCGACTGCACGCATCTGAACCCGAACTTTTCTTATATGTGCCCTTTTTTATTCTTTATTTCTATGTTAGAACCCTCAGCAAGTTTTTGTAATTTATATACGATGATTCTCGGGGGTTTTCTAACCGAAAGCCATGACCCCTCGGGCGCTATTGTACTTGAAAACTTCATAAAAGATAAATGAAACTTTGTTGACCTATGCTTTAGAATTTGCTCTATTTCTGTATGCTTTCATGCCCTTTGAGACACTTCAAGTGTATCTGTTTGTGTTGTTGATCATTGATATTTAATTCAGACGTGAGTGTTTGCTTTGATTTCTTGCTGATCGACATGGGCTCTTTTCCATCCCATTGTCATCCTTCGGGACAACTCTGGGTCGATCTGATGGATTGGTGCTTTTAAGAGTCTCCTGAGTTATTCGGAGATCGTGCGTTGAGTTCCTAGGCCTCCGGGGGTACTACTCTGGATATAGGTCATCTTCGGGTAGCTCGGAGCTCTTAATAATCTGGCTGTAGATGGTCCTTTTGGGCCGTATGAGATAGACTTCTGTTTCTCCTTTGGTGCTTGTTTGCTTTTACACCCTTCGGAATTTTTGAATGCCTTCTTTTGTTTAGGGCCATCGTAGCTTGCTGTGATTAGTTCATCACTTGCAAAACGGCCGAAGGGTCATTTACAAACTAGGGAAAAATAGTGAGGGGGCCTCAAAATTCTAGTGCATGGAGGCGCAATGTCTCTAAAGCGTTACAGTTATTAGTTCATCTAATTTACTTGATATTATATACCACTATGTTTTCTAAAAATAACTCTACTTCATAAATAAGTGCATATTTTTGAAAACTTTATTTCTATGGCCGCTAGGTGTTACTCAGGGTAACTCAAATAAGGCCTCTTGAAAGGAGCAAAGCGAAGCCAGCAAATGAAGGCACGAACCAACCTCGGACCCCCCCCCCCCCCTCCCCTCCCCTACAAAACTCACAATTTTTCTTTGGATACAGGAACAGTGAACATAACATGGGTATTCTTACATATATCAAAATCACTACCAATTAGGCCACTAGACGCAAATGTCTCTCCAACTTAGAAATGTTCTACTCATATTTGCTACTTCTTTACTGCATAAGACTAAGTATTGCCTTCTCTTCGCATGAGACTAAGCCCTGTCTCCAATTTTTCATGAGGCTAAGCCTTACCTCCACATTTGCTTAAGTCTGAGCATTGCCTTCTCTTTGCATGAGACTAAGCCCTATCTCAAATTTTGTATGAGGCTAAGCCCTGCCTCCATATTTGCATAAAGCTAAGCATTTTCCATCTCTTTGCATGAGACTAAGCCTTGTCTCGAATCTTGCATGAGGCTAAGCCCTGCCTCTACATTTTCATAAGGCTAAGCATTGCCTTCTCTTTTGATGAGACTAAGCTCTATCTCAAATCTTGCATGAGGCTAACCCCTGCCTCCACAATTTCATAAGGCTAAGCATTGCCTTCTCGCTGCATGAGACTAAGCTCTGTCTCAAATCTTGCATGAGGCTAAGCCCTGCCTCTATATTTGCATAAGGCTAAGCATTACATTCTTTCTTCATAAGGCTAAGCCTTGCCTTCTTATTTATATAAGGCTAAGCATTGCCTTTTCTTTGCATGAGACTAAGACCTATCTCAAATGTTTCATGAGGCTAAGACCTGCCTCCACATTTCCGTAAGGCTAAGCTTTATCTACCTTTGTATAAGTGTTTCTCCCTTTCCAATTTGTGTTATCTTCTCATCTCGATGCTAATCTCTACCCCAAACTCTGCACCAGGCTAAGTGTTGCCTTGTTATTACCTTTGGTATCAAGTTTCTGCACTTCATGGGCTGGTATATGGCTAGCCTGTCCAAAGGCATCATAGTCCGAAGGCATCATCCTCAAATCCTGAAGACACCATGTCATAGCATGAGGGCCTGTCAATACTGTGCATCATTATTCAAAGGCTTCATGCTTCAGAGGAACCATTCTCATAGATCGAGACACTATTTCATGGCCTGCGAATCTCCTATCTCATGATTCGTAGCCCCGGACATCCTGTCTCTAAGGACATCATCTTCACTGCCCAAAGACAATCTTTTATGGTCCAAAGGGAACTTGCATCATGTTTAAATTCTCGCAATAATCTATATATTCACATGCATTGTGTTTTAAGTTTTGCAGATAATCCAAGAAATAACCGTCATTCAAAGAGGAGCCACCTTCGCTCTGGTTTTCAATGATACCCTTCTGGTTTCCATTTGTGCCTTACCATTATTTTAAACGTAATTGACTCTTATCAATTACTTGCCTCTCCCTACAGCCATTCAGATATATGCCCTTTAATACATCTACTACACTTCAGGCTCATATTCATTACTTAGCAAAAAACCCATCTGATACTATCCTCAACGAGAAGGGAACCTTTATGAAACATGCTACCATTCCTATAACAATTCCATTGGCTTCGTTCATCTTTGGGTCCAGAACTACACATGACATGATTTTTATAAAACTAGGGATATGTGGGCAGCACAAATATCGAGGTTCAACCTATATTTTTTAAAACAATCATTGGATCAAAATTAGTCATTATTTCTTTACCCGAAAATGCTTTTATCATTCCCAAGTAAAGAGGGGCAACTATTTATACCCAATTTTTCTCTCATATATTTTAAAATACATATATACTTTGAAAATAGTGCGTGAGCATCAACTAGCATTTTTCCATAATTTTTCTATAATTTTAAAAGGATTTTAATTAATTTATTCTAGCATTTTAGTATATAAATAATTACTAATTGCATTACAAACGATTTTATGATAATTTTGTTTTCTTAATTTTATTATTTATATTTATACTGAGCTTTTCTTATTTCACAAATAGCCATATGGACATGTTAGGATTATAATTGTAATAACTTTGCAATAATATCCCATTTGTGCATTATTACCTTATTTCACAAGAAAATAACTTTTATATTTTTATAATGCTAAGTAATTATGTTAAATCATTCAGGCATAAAATTACTTTTATCATTTGATTAGCTATTTTTACAAATATTTTATTAATAAATTGGATATTTAACAAATAGTCCCTTTAATTATATTTAAATTCAAATCCCCAACCTAATTCAAAATATAACCCCAGCCCAATACCTCCACCCTAACCCACTTAAACCTAACCCAAACCATAGCCCAATTTCCTATCTAACCCGCCCCAGCCCGGAACCGATCTTGGCCACTCATCTCAAAGACCAATGATCCAAAACTCTCTTTCCTTTTTTAATTAACCTAACACCCCAAAACCCTACTCAGTTCTCTAACCCCACTGCCCCCAAATCCTCTCTTCCTATCTTCCCTGTGAGATACTCTCAAACCCTAGGGCGCTTCACTCCAAAATTTCCACAAACTCATTCGATTCCTGACTAGATATGGGTTATCGGTGATTTACGGCCTTATCTGGCCTCATACCTCTACTGGTTGTTCGATAGTATTGTTATCTGAAGGAATCTCAATGAGACTGAACCCTGAGTCAACCTAGACTCTTCATTTTTTTTATGAACTGCCTTGTGTTCGTCGTTATCTATGAGTATTGTTATCTTTGTGTCCATGTTTTGAAACTTCGATTCTGGGCTAGATTTTTCCTCACCACGTCCCATTTTCTCAAAACCCTCATCTATTTGTACTTGAGTATGTTCATATCATTGTAAATCATAAACGACTTTGAATTTATCCGGTAGTTTTCCTTAAAAATCTTCTATTTTCCTTACTATTAATCAGTTTCAATATTTTATAAAACTAGGGTTTCATATCGTTTTGTTCCTGCAAAACGTTTCTAAGGTTACTATGTGTTTGCCTCCGGTTATCTTTACTAGTTCTACTGATTTGTTCATGTCTATGTTCTAGTCCTTTGTTTGCTTAATTGTTCGCTTCAATATTTTCCCGTTATACCTTGTTCATTAATTAGCAGAGATTAAGTGATTATTATTTACTATTTAGGGTTTGAAATTATTGTGTTTTGCTGAGATGGCTACTCCATGTAATGTTTACCTACATTCCTTATTTCTGACTCCTAATTGATACTACTTGCCTTAAATAGTCTATTCGCCTGATTTCTAGGTATTGATTTACTCTAATTGACTTATAGAAAGGCCTATGACTTCATTCTTGCCTTATTTAAACCCTAATTTGGCTGATAATTGACTTCTCCCTAATTTGAAGGTTCTTTCCCGGAATCGTGCTTGTTAATTTGCCATGCTAAGCCCTAATTGATTGATTGATTGGTCTTTTTGCCTTAGTTGTGAACTCTTGATTTCCTTTATCTTATTTGCTTCACTTCTCTCATTGCTATATAAACCCCATCCTGTTATTATGAAAACACAAACACATACATAGAGAAACACATAAACACACACAAATCGTTGCTCTTATTCATACAGACTCTCCATTGAAAATATTCCTGTTACTTGTGTTTGTTGCACTGTCCAGCCGGCTGTAAGCCATGGCTAGATCTTTCGATCCTATTTGCTTCACTTTCATGTTGTTATCTCTTAAATGGTATGTATCCACTTCTGTTATCATTCAACATGATATGTAATTAGACCTATGTGCTTCATGATTGTTTATCTTAATTGGCATGTCTACTTCTATGTAATGTGACCTATGTGCTTCATGTCTACTGCCTCTAAATAGCATATCTATCTCTGTTATCATGTCCTACTCAATGTGCTGTGTAGTCAATCTATTTTAGGTATCAACATGCCTCTATTTTTCCTTATGTTTCTGTTAACTTGCATGCTTAAACTCCTCTTAGTTTGTCCTGGCCAATAAGTTAGTATGGTTACTCCACTTTAGATTGTTCATGGTGATCTAGGACTCTTGTCAACTTGTTTGTCAACTAGCATGCTTTCTGTCATGTTTTAAGTATTTCACCTTAACAAACTCCTGATTAATTCATGATTTCTGTGCTCTCAACTTTTGCTACCTTTCTGTATAATTGTTTGATCAATAACTTGATCCCATCATGTTATTCTCTAATTAATATATGCCTATTTGTTCACCTAGTAATAGCTAATGGATTAAGGCCATGTGAGTTCAAATTAATTGTCACTTTGTTTTGTTTGTTGTTTGATTGTTGGAGTTCATAGCTGAACTCCTTCTACTAAATATGTGATGCTTGTGGTTTTTGTAATCTGGTAATCTGTTTCTATGTACTTCTGAAATCCAAACTATTTTTCTAAAAAGAAGTTGTCCTACTTTCAATATAATATTTTCAACTCCTACTCTTAGATAACTAGGATCGTGCCACCCCCAATGTAAGAAATGATTAGGGTCCATGAGACTCCTCTGAACTTTGACATATTGGGGCTGGTTTTCCAATCCTTTGTGAATCTTGTTGAACATCTGATTCTGGTGTGGGCATTTTCCGAGGTCTCTGAGGCGATTGGTAAATTTGACACACCGGGAACCAGCTTTATGTGTTATGGATGGGCTACCATTACGCTTAGAGGTGTATGTTTGAAGGCTTATTTCCAGGTTGATGTTGGGCCTATGAAGGCTCCCTATAGTATAGTGATTTTCATTATGTAATTCGTTCATATTGGTCTGTAATAATAATCGTTGTAAGAACAAATATTGGGGTTATTAGTAAAGCTGGGAGGATTGTCGTATATCTTTGTTGGGATCGGGTAGAAATTATGCTTATAGGGTTGTTGTGACTATTCATATACATTTGAAATCCTTCCTATAGGATTTTTGTGATTATTTGTATGCATTAGAAAATATGCCTATATGTTTTATCTGAATATTTGTCCTTAATTTCTATTTTGCATCACTAGAAAGCCTGCTCCTAAGTCGTTTTCTCAATTCTGCATCAATAATCATGCTTTCAAAACCCTCATGTATACATTATAAATCATGTTTCTAGGAAATCCCTTGTTGAACTCGCTTGGAAACTGACTAATGCTTTCACTCGCCTAGAAATCATGCCTATAGGAAACAAATATAAGAAATCAGTTTTGACAAATTAGGCATCGTGCATATAGGAAATCATGCTTAAGATCAGTTTTGACGATTTTGATATCATGCCTGCAGGGAACGTGTATAAAATCAGTTTTCTAAGTCATGAAATAACGCATGTGATCAGTTTTAGCACTTAGAAATTATGCTTATAGGGTTTAAACGGATAAAATATGCATGTTTAAACTAGTCACTGGTTTATAATACATTTATATATCATACCTATAGGATCTTGCCGGTAATCGCCTAGGCAAACCTGTAGGATTATTAAAACCCTGAAGTTTCCAAAAACTGTGTTTGTTTGACTGCTTATAAACTATTAGGTTCATAAGCGATAAAATCAGTAGGCAAGCTGATAGATACTCACTGCCTCGCCTAAATAAAACTGTTGCACACTTTGTTTGTGCTCATTTAGATATCCTGCTTATATGACTCCTAAAATATGTTTGTTTGAAAGGTGTGTACTTCATTTGTCTATTTGTGGAGGTAAATACGAGTCCCTTAATTGCATCTTGATGTGATATTCCTATTTGACTTTTTGTTTGTCGCTTAGTTTTCTCCTTTTTAAAACAATATAGGTGAGTCTAGAACTTCCTTAGAGGTCCTAAACACCTCCAGGGCCACAAGCATGGAATGGGTAGTGCACGCATAGGATACGTATTCGATGATGTAAGAATGCTTAAGTAATAATTAAGGGGAGGGTAATCGGGTAGTAAAGGATATGAGGACATGTGCGCTAATACTATGTGTAGCACCCAATTTGGAGACGATTACCAAGTATTGCGTAGAAGTGATCCTATAGGCTAAATAACCTAGGACCTCTTTACTCCCTATTTTTTAAAATAATGTATGTTTGTGTTATTTGCTTATAAGACTAATTCGCTTAAATTGAGTTTGGCCGGAACCCACCATTGTAGACCTCAAGGGGTGCCTAACACCTTCCCCTCAAGGTAATTTCAAGCCCTTACCCAATCTCTGGTGATGTAAACTAGTTCATGAGTTATTTGCTCTAGGTTCCCTAATGCACATTAAATTCGTTAGGTGGCGACTCTTCAAATCTCAGACCCAATTCCCAAAAAGAAAAGAAGTTGTCCCAAAATGTCGAGACCCTGACTCCATGAGGAAAAAAGGGGGACGGAAGGGATTATGAAGGATTTAGTTAAATTGCAGTGCAGGATTATGGTAAAATTTGAGTAAGGGTACTTTAGGTCATCGGATGTCGTGTTCCATGGATTCAATCCAAGTGGAGAGTCAGCTATCGAGGATTTGATTACATGGTTATTTTGTCTAAAACATACTTGTGGATCGATTATGACTTGAATAGTTTGATTTTGAAAATGACTTGATTAAGGAAATTTATGGTTGCATAATGTATTTCCTTCTATGGATATATAGGAATCTTGGGATGATTCAGGTTTCTAAATCGTGGTGGACATGATTTCCCAAGAAAGGAATTCACTTGGTTGCTTATAGGTGTGGGTTACTTCTTTGGGTGTCGTGTGCTAATGGAGCATAGATTGTTCGGCTCATCTAGGTGGTGCATTTGAGATTAGAATAGGGTGGATAATTCTCGAGAAGAGTCTAATGAGTCCAAGATTCATATGTTGCATTTAAGAATTTTATGTATTTGTTTATGGCTAAGATTTGAGATTTGCATTTGATGGTGCCGGGACTTGCGGTATTTTTGTGGCATTATTGATTCTACATTCAACATTTGAGAGTTTAAGGAAACAACTTCATATTCACATAAGGTCTCATTAGAGTGAGTATCTAGAATGTGATATTGTGGTTATGAGGGAATATAGTAGTTTATAGGTTGCAGGGCAATGTGGTTTTATGTTAAGATCTCATGTGGTGAGCTTTAGTCAAGGATCATAGTGTAATGGAAAGGAGAAGTGTTAACTTGAAGGAAATTCAGAAGAAACTAAGAGGAACTAGGATAGCCTTGTAGTAGGTTGGATCAATATCATAATGGTATACTTGGTTCTTTTGTTTCTTATAATGTGGTAAGGTTTTACAAGAGTTTTGTTGCAATATTCTTGGATTTGGCGACATGCATGACTTGGTTGAGTCAGAGAGATTCAGTTCTGATGGCTTGGTTATGTGCAAATGAGTTTCTAAGTGTTCTCAATGATTTCCGCCATGGATGAAGATGGATATTATCTACAGGTATGAGGGGTATGTTGTGTGTTGTAATTTTCTCTTTCATGGAAATCAAATAATATGTTTCATATGTACTCCTGTCTGTAACTTAAATTTAATAACTAGATTATCATATTTTTTTATGGTATGATAGATGCAATGCATTGTGTGGGATTGAGGTTTATATGTACAAGTTTGCGGTTCAATTTCAAAAGGAATGTCACGAGTTTAAATATCATAGATGGTTTTAGATGTTTAGAAGAATGTTGGAACTAGCTGGTGTCACCGAGAAATGGTGCGCATTTCAGAAGGCGCACTATATTTAGACTTCCAGATGATTCATTGGTATTGCGGTACTCACCTAATTTATCAACTACTGATGTTCTGATTTGTCTATATGGCACAGAAGAATTTTGGAAGTATAACACGTGGAATGATCGTGTATGAAGGATGTGTTGGTCACTTGAGTGGTCAAGTTAGGATCAGATATGGTGATTTAGGTATTGTAGGGATTTGGAGACTATAAGTTCTCAGAGTCAAATTGTTCCTCGTTGCGGATTGTGAAAGTATGGCCAAAGTTAGACATATAATAGTATCTGTTATGGTTAGGTCATTGTGGACTTTTGGAGGGTTATTTATCTATTTATGGATGGATGGAGTTGATTTAGGGCCCACTAGTAGGCCCAATAAGGATGCATATTTTACATCGGGTCAAATTTGTTGACTCGTCACTATTATTATTGAGGGGTATGTCATTTAGTTGGAATTGAACTCATTCGTATTCTAATATGTTCTATGTGTTACTCTTCTATGGAATAATAGGCTGTGATCTGTTGGTTATTTTTGCACTAGATGAGTTTCTGTTTGCACCTTATGGTGAAATTCGAGCCGAGATGGTTCTTGGGGTGTTGAATGGCTGATTGTGCCTCGGTTATGGTCTTTCATATTGATGGTATATTGTGTTATTCATTTCTCCATGGTTATAGTCATAAATTTCGTGTGTTTGTTGTTAATTTTTGTATGGTTGTTGATTTTGAGCATTATGTCCTGAGGTATTTTAGGTAGGCCGGTGTTTGGATGGAGTCTTGCATCGCAGTAGAGTTATTTTGGGATAAGAAACTTTGTGTAGACTTCATGTATCTCGATTTGCCCTTGCGTGATAGGTTTATAGCGTTGTGCTTGTGGTGGTATATGTTGAGCTTACGGGATAGTTCTTTCATTTTTTTTCTCTTTCCATCTTTGGGTACATTTAAGTTGTTGCTTATTAGTGCATGGGTTGTATTATTTTTGGATTTAGGTGGTATTGGTCTGGCATGTCAGTGGGGCAGCTTGTATTTGAAGAGACGAGGTCATTGGACCTGGAACGAACGCTATTGGATTTGATTATAGTACATTTGGAAGAATAATATCGGAAGTTAGCTTATAATTTAGCAATAGTTCTTATTGGACAAGAGAGCTCCATGACTTGTTGATTTGATGGGTGATTATGAGTTTCAGTGTATTTCATTCATCATTGGTAGTGTATGAAGGTTTAGAACAAGGTTTTATTTGATATGAGGTTTATTATCGGGGTTTGTTTTTAGGCACCTATAGTGGTTAAAAATTATTTTTATGAGTATCTGAGTTGTGTTATATAGTATGATTACGTCTTAGGTTATGGTTATGTCTTGGTACATCTTCTTCAGACTTATATAGTGTATATATGTGTGAAAATAGGGTCTTATAATGGATTCCAAAGTAGTTTGATTCCATGGTTTATGGGCTATGGTTGAAGAAAGGATCTTTAGTTAGGTTGTGTTGTCTGACTTTTATGGATTGGGGTGATGTGGGACCACCCTGAGTATGTGCATAGTGAGTTTACACAATGATTTGAAGGCTTTGGAATGACTCTTGGCATGTTCGAGGACAAACATATATTTAAGTGGGGGAGAATGTAACAAGTCGGCCAGTTATTTTGAGCATTTACGTTTTGTTCAGTTGTTTCAAGTCTTGAGTAGCTTCATATGATGTATTATGACTTGTGTGAAACATCGGTTTTTATTTTTAGGTGATTCGGGATTGATTTGGAAGAATGATTCTCATTTTAAAAGCTTTAAGTTGGAATATTTGACCAAATTTGACTTTTATATATTGACTTCAGATTGCTATTTTGATAGTGTTGTCAGGTTCGGATGATGATTTTTGACTTGAGCGTATGCCGAATTTGCATTTGGATGTTTCTAGAAGGTTTTAGCCATAATTGGCAAAAATTGGCAATTTAAAGGTTCGGAATGTTCATAAGTTTGACCTGAGTCTACTTTGATGATATCAGGTTCGGATTGTTGTTCCGAGAATTGGAATAGGTTCGCTATATTATTTAGAACATGTGCTGTAAGGACATTATAGGTTGATTTGATATGGATCGGTACGAGTTTTCGAAATTGAAAGTTCAAAATTTTATTAACTTTTATTTAAGGTGCGATTTATGGTTTTTGAAGTTGTTATGCATGATTAGAGTCCTCGAGTAGGTCGGTATTATGTTATGAGAATTGTTGGTCTCTTCGAATGGGGTCCCGAGGGGCTCGGCCGAGTTTCGGACGTATTTTGTATCATTTCATCTCATGTTCGCATTGCTGATTGCTAGTGTTTCTGTTGTTATTTGTGATCGCGAAGATAAGGCCGCAATCATGAAGTGGTTCTTGGGGTTTGGCATCTTGTTCTTCTTTGAATTTGTCACATGATGACCTCATTCGTGTTGATTTAGGGCTGGTCTTCTTTGTGTTCACATGTACTTCTACGTGTTCATGTAGTGTTGGGGTGAATATGGCAAGTCAATTGTTTCCTCTTCGCATTCGCAATTTTGCGCCCTCGTTCGCGTTGGTCTAGCAGTGTTGTGCATCACATTTGTCAGGCTTGTGCTACGCATGCGTAGATTTAACTGAGGCCGTGTAATTTTGTTCATCTCGAATGCGAGGATTATTCTGCGCTCGTGAATGGTTCTCCTGGGCAGTGCATATAAAGTACTCTATTTCGAAGGTTTTGATCATTTTATCATATTTTGAGTTATGAAGCTCAGATTTAGGCAATTTTTACCACATGGATTGGGCTCAGTGTTTCCTACTCGATTTGATTATATTTCATGATTCTATCTTCGATTTAGGCATTTGATCGATGATTTCAATAGAGAAATTGGGGGTTTTTTGTCTAAATTTTTCTGTGAATTTTTGAGTTTGAACATCGATTCGGAGTCAGATTAAGTAAAATTAGTATGGTTGGACTCGTAATTGAATGGATTATTAGATTTTGTGATTTTTGTCGTGTTTTGAGATGTGGGCTCAGGTTTAACTTTGTGTTTGACTTTGAATAATTGATTAAATATTCAAGTTTTGTCATTTAGGTTTGTTTTCTATGGCATTATTTAATTTTTTTTGTTGATTTGGATAGTTTCGAGCCGCTTGCAAGTAAATTTGTACAGGATGTCATTTCTAAAGTGTTGTTTGTCTTGCTCATATTTGATTTGGCTTGTTCGAAGTAAGTAACATTTCTAAACATGGAATTGATGATAATTATCCCTGGGAACCGTGTTGTTTGTGATGAGTTGAAGTGACATACATGCTAGGTGACGGGCGTGTGGGCATGCACCGAATAAATAATCATTCAAGCTAACTTTTAGACTAGTAACAAACTTGTTATGATATCGTATCATGTTATATTCAAGTTTCTCCCTACTTATTGATTACTTGAGCTGTGATTCATGTTAGAAATCATGCTTAGGCTATGTGCTTGTTCGGTTAAGACCTAATAAGGTTATTTCTGTTGTTTTGAATTATCTGCTTTAACTCTAATTACATACTTAGTTATGGTTCTTTATTTGCATATCATATCCAAGACTTCGTTCATCATTTATTGTTACATCGCATGTTATCATTATTGTTCCATATGTGGAGTTGTTCGGCTGAGTGCTATGAGATTAATGATAATGAGAACTAGAGATTTGAGAGTTGATGAATGAGGTGGGCCTCCGAGCCAAGTTGAGAGTGTTGTTGTGGATCGGGCTGCAGGCGCAGCAGGCCATACTGGCTTTATATATATTATTATTATTATCTTGGATCGAGTTGCACGCCGAATAGGCCTTATTGGCTTTATTATTATTGTTGTTGTTGTTGTTGTTATTACTATTATTATTATTATTATTATTATTATTATTATTATTATTATTATTATTATTATTATTATTATTATTATTATTATTATTATTATTATTAATATTATTATTATGGATCGAGTTGCACGCTGTAACAGGTCTTATTGGCTTTTGATTAACGCTAGGTAGAATCCGCCCCTCCGAAGTTTGATATACCAACAGTGAGTGCACGCACAGTCATATATATACATGTGCTTTGGTGAGGGGCTTATGGGCCAGGCACCTGTATAGTACTAAGTGATTTTTTGTGTGTGTGTGTGTGAGAGAGAGTATGATAAAGTAGGCATTTGAGACAGACAGTTTGAGTATGTTGAGCGTGAGAGTAACTAGGGGTATCAGTGTGAATTTATTCATGTGTCATACATACTTGGCATGTAGGCATAAAGATGTATTTTTCTCATGTTAAACGGTATTGTGGCATTCATGAGTGACATGTACGCATAGAGGTGCATATTCTGCACACTAGATGGTATATGATAATTGATGACTTGACATGTACATTGACATGTAAGCATAAAAATGTGTTTTCCTCATGTTAATTTGGTAAACGAAAATTCTTATCTAGTGTTGTCATAAATTGGGAATATAGTTCTTTTGATAAACTCCTGGTCAGTTCATTTTTAGTGGCAATGTTTGGACTTAACTATTATACCTGAAAATCATGTCCACTTTTTCATAACTGTGAAAGAGTTGAGCATAATATCCTTTGAGTTATTACTTTTTCTACCTTCATTATATTATTACGAGTTGTCATTGGTTTTTTGTGTTGGACTTTGACCGTTTTTTAAGCTCGTTACTACTTTCAACCGCAAATTAGGTTTGTTACTTATTGAGTGCATGTGGTTGATTGTACTCATATACTTCTGCACCTTGCGTGCAGATCTCGGAGTGGATGCTGTTGTGTATTGCGGGAGTTGACATTGAAGATGTACCTGTGTTCCGGCAATAGCGGCTACTTGTCTTTAGTGCTTTAGATTTGTGAATCTGTTTCTGTATATTTCGAACATATGATGTGTTCATTTAACAACAACAACAACAACAACCCAGTATATTCTCACAAGGTGGGGTCTGGGAGGGTAATATGTAGACAGGCCTTACCTCTACCCGAGAGGGCAGAGAGCCTATTTCCAATCGACCCTCGGCGCATTGAAAAGAAAGGCAAACAAAAAACAAAAACTGCATTAGTTATACCAGCATACATCATAAAAAATTGTCTAAACATAAGAAGCATAAATACCATCAATAAGCAGATATGCATGCAACGATATTAAAACAGTAACTACCAGAAATGACTACCACAAGAGAACACAAACTAATCCTATATGGGCGTCCCCACCACACCTCACCCACCCCGGGAAAAGAGTACGAAAAATCTAGAAGTCCCTATCCTACAACCCTGGTACTAGACCTCCAGACTTTCCTATCGAGGGTCATGTCCTCGGAAATCCGCATCCTGGCCATGTCTTGTCTAATAACCTCTCCCCAGTATCTCTTAGGCCTCCCTCTACCTCGCCTCACACCAACCCCCGCTAGCCGCTCACAACTCCTCACCGGGGCATCGGGGCTTCTCCTCCATACATGACCGAACAACTGCAGCCTCGCCTCTCGCATCTTCTCATCCACTGGGGCCACCCCCACCTTCTCTCGAATAACTTCGTTCCTAATCCTATCTAACCTGGTGAGCCCGCACATCCACCTAAGCATCCTCATCTCCGCAACCATCATCCTCTGAACATGAGATTTCTTCACCGGCCAACACTCCGTCCCATACAGCATGGCAGGTCTAACCACACCTCTATAAAACTTCCCCTTGAGTTTTTGTGGCACTTTCTTATCACACAAGACTCCAGAAGCAAGCCTCCACTTCGACCATCCCGCCGCTATACGGTGAGTGATATCCCCGTCTATCTCCCCGTCACCATGGATCACCGATCCAAGGTATCTAAAACTATCCTTCTTGGCTATGGCCTGAGATCCAATCATCACGCTCCCTCCCACTTCGCTTGGCTCAGTGCTAAACTTGCACTCCAAATATTCTGTCTTCGACCTGCTTAGTTTGAACCCCCTAGACTCGAGAGTCTGTCTCCATACCTCTAGCCTTTCGTTAACACCGACCCTCGTCTCATCTACCAGGACTATGTCATCAGCA
>JASVEL010007446.1:0-121400 GCA_032618575.1 Nicotiana noctiflora
GCGTAACCCGATCCCACCATACAGTTTCAATCAACAATCACAAACAACAAACAAGGCACTACACAAGATCACAACAAGTGCAAATAAGTAATTTACAAATTGGTTCATGCTTTCAAATACTTTTCAAACCAGTATCACAACCAAATTATAATGTTTCCATATTCGAGAGTACCAATACCATTATGTTCAACAATTTACCACAATTCAAGTGTTTCATTTCTTTTCACAAGAAACCATGTATTCCATCACAACAATTGTTCTCAATTCTTTACCAATTTCAATTCACTTTTTATCTTTCGGTTCATATTCCATACCACACCACACATAGTTCAACATCAATTGAATACCCAACAACGAAATCAAAGAATTACACACAATCTCTCAAATTAACACATACCAAACGAATTGCACACATAAGGGCGATTTCATAAGAATCAAAGTTAGCCATACATACCTTGAGTCGAATTTACTTCCTTCAATCTCTTACTTAAGCTCACCGAAGTTATCCTAAGTTTCCAACTTCCGTTTTTGCAAACTCTTACTCCTACCCACTTCTTTTAACTAAAATTCAAGTTCAAATAACATGCATGAGTATCACATTCTATTTCCAAAAGATATTGTCTGAAATTCTTTCTTTATCTTTGAAAACTGAAAAATTAAAGGAAAATGACTAGGGTTTTTACCTCTTAGAGATTTGGGAAAGATGACTATCGCCCTAGGATCTTCCGGACCAAACGATTGGCACAATCTTTGAAGATAATAAGATTTCTCTCTAGAACCCCTCTTTCCTCTCTCTAGTTTTGTTAAGAAAATAGGAGAAAAATGAAAGTTGAAGGTGTTTTATTAAAAATTGGGGCGGGTCAAAATTTTTATAAAAATCTGGGCCGAGTCAATTCTGCGGTCGCATCCGCGATCGCAGAATCAACATGCGGTCCGTATAATGGACCGCAGAATTGCCCCTAAAAATGCACATGTTCTGTTATGATATGCGACCAGAATGCGGTCCGCATTTGTGTTCTATAGTAAAATGACCAAATTACCCCTCCATCCATCGGCTCGAAATTGAAATATTATTACGTTTTCGGAACCCTCGTACTCTCACGAGTCTATCCATATAAAATTTATCGAAATCGGAGTTCATTTGCCCCTTCAAATCATCAAAGTTTGTTCTAAGAAACTTACCCCAAATTATACCCAAAATCCGAAATGAAAGGAAGAATTTGAGTTTAGATTAGTGAATAATAATCATAAGGGAGTAAGAAATCGTTACCCAATAATTACCTCTGAAAAACACTCAAAACATCACCCAAAACCGAGCTCCCTAGCTTGAGTTTGAGTAAAAATGGAGGAACCCTTGCGGATAAATGTCTTATATCTGATTCTGTTAGCCCAGTAAATAACTCTATGCGATCGCATCACCCTTATTGCGATCGCTTAGAACAAACTTTTCAGCCTTCCAATTTACCTTATGCGATCGCACACATCACCCTGTGATCACATTGCTTTACCAAACAACTCTATGCGATTGCATTCATACATCGCGATCGCATTGAACAAAGAATAGGGACCTGGGACCCTTAACCCTTACACTATGCGCTCACATTGCACCTTCGCGATCGCAGAGAACAAACATCTAAAACTATGTGATTGCATAACCCATTCCCGATCGCATTGATAAAATTTGATCCTCCTCCCAAGCGTTCTATGCGATTGCATCATACCCATTGCGATCGCATAGAGCAACCGTCTACAGCAAAATTTGGCGTGTTCATCAACCAGAATGGCCCGTTTGACCCCCGGAAAAACCCCGGAGGCCCCTGGAACCTCAACCAAAACTGCCAACCTACTCCAAATTATGATACGAACTTGTTCCAATCATAAAAACATATCATTAAACACAAAAATCATCAAATCATGGCGGATCCAAGCCTAAGTTTCAACCAAAACTTGTGAAACCTACATTTTATCAAAACCACAACCAAACGATGTCCGAATAACCTGAAAATTTGCAGACATATCGAAAATCAACTAACGAAGCCATTGCAACTATCGAAATTCTATTCTGACTCCTGGATCAAAATCTCACCTAACGACCGGATTTTCAAAAATTTCAAACTTCGGCATTTCGAGCCAAAATGAGCTGCAGACCTCCAAAATACATTCCGAACACGCTCCTAACCCCGAAATAACCTAATGGAGCTAACAGAACCATCAGATTTCCATTCCGATGTCTTCTTACCACTGTTACAAATACGGACCATTTTTCAACTATTAAGCTCTCATTTAGGGACTAGGTGTCCCAAAAAACTCCGAATTCTAGAACCAAACATTCTGACAAACCAAATTAGCAGAAGTGGACTTAGGGAAAGCATTTAATTGGGGATCGGGGCGTAAATTTCAAAAATGACCGGCGGATTGTTAGATCTTCCCACACTTAAACATTTGTTCATCCTCGAACGAGCATAGAAAACATACCTGAAGTAGCAAAGAGATGAGGGTATTGGCTGCGCATATCCTGCTCGGTCTCCCAAGTCGCCTTCTCGGCCGGCTGACCCCGCCACTGGACCTTTGACCTCAACTTCTTGATTTGCCTGTCCAGAATGGCCACTGACTCCTCAACATAAGATAGATCCTTGTCCAGCCGGACTGAACTGAAATCCAACACGTGCGACGGGTCACCATGATATCTCCGGAGCATATAAACATGAAATACTGGATGGACTCCGGCAAGGCTAGGAGGTAAGGCCAGCTCATAAGCAACCTCCCCAACTCGCCTCAAACTCTCAAAAAACCCAATAAATCTTGGACTCAACTCCATTTCTTCCTAAATCTCGTGATGCCCTTCATGGGCGAGACCCGAAGTAGAACCCGCTCGCCAACAATAAATGCCACATCGCGAACCTTTATTGTCTGCATAACTCTTCTATCTAGACTGGGCTTCGGAGTCTATCCCGAATCACCTTGAACTTGTCTGTTGCATCCTCGACCATCTCAGTACCTAACAACCTGGACTCGCCCTGCCCGAACCAACCCACCGGAGACCTACAACTCCTACCATATAGGGCCTCATATGGCGCCATCTGAATGCTGGTCTGATAGATGTTGTTATAAGCAAACTCCATCAGTGGCAAGAAGGGATCTCATGAACCTCCAAACTCAATCACGCACGCACGGAGCATGCCCTCCAAAATCTGAATTGTGCGCTCAGACTGTCCATCCGTCTGGGGTGAAATGTTGTGCTCAGCTCCACCCAAGTACCTAACTCCTGCTGCACGGCTCCACAAAACCATGAAGTAAACTGAGTGCCTCTATCTGAAATGATGGAAACTAGAATACCATGCAAACGGAATATCTCCTTGATATAGATCTCCTCTAACCGCTCTGATGAGTAAGTAGTGCACACAAGTATGAAATGGGTGGACTTGGTTATCCGATCCACAATGACCCAAACAGAATCAAACTTCCTCACAGTCCGTGGAAGTCCAGATATGCAATCCATGGTGATGCGCTCTCACTTCCACTCTGGGATCTTAATCTGTTATAACAACCCACCCATACGCTAATGCTCATACTTCACCTGCTGGCAGTTGAGGCACCTAGAAACATAGTCAACTATATCCTTCTTCATCCACTCCACCAATAGTGCTGCCTCAAGTCCTGACGCATCTTTGCGGCACCCGGATAGATGGAATACCGCGAGCTATGGGCCTCAGCTAGAATCAAATCTCAAAGATCATCCACATTGGGCACACAAATATGCCCCTACATCCTCATCACTCCATCATCCCCAATGGTAAAATCTCGAGCATCACCACAGCGAACTCTATCCTGAAGAACCAGCAAATTGTGGTCATCAAACTGGCGCTCTCTGATGCGATCGAATAGAGAAGACCGAGAAACCACATAGGCCAAAACCCGGCCGGGCTCTAAACGTTCCAATCTAACAAACTGTCTGGCCAAGGTCTAAACATCCATCGCCATAGGTCTCTCTGAAGCTGGTAGATATGCCAAACTCCCCAAACTCTCTGCTCGGCGACTCAAGGCATCGGCAACCACATTGGCCTTACCCGGGTGATAAAGAATAGTAATATCATAGTCCTTTAACAACTTTAACCATCTCCTATGATGCATGTTCATGCCCTTCTGCTTATGTAAGTGTTGCAAACTTTGATGATCACTGTAAATCTCACAAGGAACCCCATACGATATGACGCCAATTCTTCAAGGCATGAACAATGGCAGCTAGCTCAAGATCGTGGACGAGGTTATTCTTTTCATGCACCTTCAGCTATCGGGATGCGTAGGCAATCACCCTACCGTCCTGCATCAATACTGCTCCAAGTCCAACCCGTGAGGCATCACAATAAACTGTATAGGACCCCGAAACGGTAGGCAACATCAAGATAGGGGCTGAAATCAAAGCTGTCTTGAGCTTTTGAAAGCTCGCCTCACACTCATCTGTCCACTGAAAAGGGGCACCATTTTGGGTCAATCTGGTCATAGGTGTTGCGATCGAAGAGAACCCCTCCACAAAGCGACGGTAATAGCCCGCCAAACCAAGGAAACTACGAATCTCAGTAGCTGAGGAGGGTCTAGGCCAACCCTGCACGTCCTCCACCTTCCTTGGATCTACTCGAATACCCTCGCTCAACACCACGTGGCCTAGAAATGCCACCGAACTCAGCCAAAACTCGCATTTAGAGAACTCTGCATATAATTGTTTCTCCCTCAGAGTCTGAAGCACTATCCTCAGGTACTTCTCATGCTCTTCCCGACTCCGAGAATATACCAAAATATCATTAATAAAACAATCATGAACGAGTCAAGATATGGCCTGAATACATTGTGTATCAAATGCATGAAAGTTGCTGGGGAATTAGTCAGCTCGAAAGACATAACAAGGAACTCATAATGACCATACCGAGTCCTGAAGGCAGTCTTAGGGATATCTGGCTCCCGAATCTTCAGCTGATGATCACTTGAGCGCAAATCAATCTTGGAGAACACTTGTGTGCCCTGTAGCTGATCAAATAAGTCATCAATGCATGGCAAATGATATTGGTTCTTCACTTTAACTTTGTTCAACTGGCGATGGTCAACGCACATACGCATAGAACCGTCTTTCTTCTTCAAAACAACATAGGAGCACCCCAAGTCGAAACACTAGGTTGAATGAAACCCTTACCCAACAACTCATGTAACTGATCCTTCAACTCTTTCAACTCAAGAGGAGCCATGCGGTATGGTGGAATTAAAATGGGCCGAGTGCCCTGTCACGACCCAAACCCGATCGTGATGGCGCCCAACACTAAAGCTAGGCAAGCCAGACCAACAATTGTTTCCACAGCTAAAGACCAGTCCCACAAGGACAAATTCAAGAAGAATATATGAGTCAATAAATACTCCAATAATAATAGTATAAATAAATACTGAGAAGTGCGAATATAGAAATAACACTCCCAAAAGATCTCGGGTCACGAGCCTAGAGCCTCTAAATAAAACTGAATAGTAATAGAAGTACTCAATAAAATACTCAAGTCTGAAACATATAGAAATAACTGAATAAAGAGAGAAGCTAGGTTCTGCGAATGCCGGCAGCTACCTCAGCAACTCGAATAACTCTGATATAGGCTGGAGTGCTCGTCTAACCCTCCTATGTACCTTAATCTGCACACAAAAGTGCAGGGAATAGGGGGGAGTACTAAGTACTCAGTGAGTAAAAAGTATATAATAATAGCTGAAAGCAGGAAATCCACAGAATACCACAAAGCAAAGCTAAACTACAGTCCAATACCTACCATGAGCTAACAACAACACCAAATCACAATTAGCACAGATAATTTACAGATAAAAATGCAATGCAATGCACATGACCGCTACGGTGCGTAGCCCGATCCGTTTAACATCGACGACGCTCACTGGGGGTGTGTACAGACTCCGGAGGGGCTCTTTCAGCCTAAGTGCAATATTCATATCATCTGTTGCGGCGTGCAGCCCGATCCATCCTCAGTCCACAATATGCATATGAGTCACACAACAGTTCAAATTATTTATTTCCAGGTTCCAGTTCATTAACAATGAAAAATACTTTAATTTTATTTAATTTTCCAATAATAGGTGACTTAGCATTTCATAATAGTGATTTCGAACCAGGACTGAGATCAGTAATTATGCAAACCAAGCTATCATATATATATATATATATATATATATCCCCTATGGATACTACAGGTCGGCACAAGGCCCCAAACATGGCTTACAGCCCACAAATATATCTAACACAGTTTGTGTTTCAACCGCCGATATAATATTATTAATGTTCGGGATGGACCAAGTCCCAATTCCCCTGCCATAACCAATCCCGCACCTGCCATGGCGTGCGAGCCACGCCCTAATAGCGTCACAATGTGCTAAGCCGGGGTTCGAACCCTCACGCTACCATATACACTAACTCCTCACCTCTAGCCGGCCGTGGACTCGTCCTCGATACCTTTTCCCTTCAAATTTGCCGCCTCGTGCATCGAATCTAGTCAAAACCAAAGCAAAACATAATCGAATCAAAATTACATGAAGTTGGTAAAACCCGGGCCCACTTCTCAAAAAATTCTGAAAATCATACCAGCGGATTCCTCGTCTCACCACGAGTCCGTGCATATAAAATTTATCGAAAACGAAGTTCGAATAGCCTTTCAAAACCCAAAAACTCGTTTTCAGATTTTAGGCCCTAGTTCTTCACAATTTCTACCCAATTTCATAAGTTTTGGTGTTGATTCTAGCATAAAATCGTGTTTTTGAGTCAAGAAACTTACCTCCAGCGATTACCCATTGATTTCTCTCTTCAAAGCTCTCAAGACCCTCTCTTGACGAAGTAAAAATGGTAAAAATATGATTAGGGTCACGTCTGAAATTAACATAAATTGTTCTGCTCAGACGCCTTCTTCTATGCGATCGCAATGCCTCTCTTACGATCGCATAGAGTAAATTTTCCAGGTCCAAAATTTCTTCTCTGCGATCGCGGAACTCACCATGTGATCGCAAACCTTTGCCCCCTTACACTACGCGATCTTATCACCCTTATTGCGATCGCACTGCACATTTTCATCAACATATGCGATCGCACACCCCTTCATGCGAACGCATAGAGTAATCCCCCCCTATAGATCCTTCTATGCGATCGCAGATCTATCTATGCAATCACATAGAACAAAACTGTCTGCAAGTTTTTGCTTCGTTAACATGTTCAAAACTTGCCTGTTGGCAATCCGAAATCATCCCGAGACCCCCCGGGACCTCAACCAAATGCACACATATGTCATATTACTTCATTCAAACTTGCTCGTAACATAAAAACACCATCATAAACATTAAAATCACCAATTTCTCATGGATTAAAGCCTAATTTTCATTAAAACTTCTGAAACTAACATTTGATCTAAAACCTGAGCTAAACGCTTCCGAATGACCTGAAATTTCGTACGCATATCTGAAATCACCTAACAGAGCTACTGCAACTCTTGGAATTTCATTCTGAGCCCCGGATCAAAATCTCACCTACCGTCCGGAATTCGCCAAAATTCAACCTTACCCAATTCAAGCCTAAATCTACACCGGACCTACGAATTCGATTCTGATTTCTATCCTAAGTCGTAAATCATCCCTTGAAACTAGTCGAATCATCAGAAATCCATTCCGAGCTTTCTAACTCATCGGTCAACATTCGTTTGACTTTTCCAAATTATTCTTCTCATAAAGATGTTTATTGCGTCATTTCTATCTAAATTCCATCCGATTTGCTTCTAACTCTCCAAACACATATAAATTAGCATATTAAAGTATAAAATGAAGAAAATGGGGCGATAACTCTCGTAACGACGGGTCGGGTTGTTACATTCTCCCCAACTTAAACAAACGCTCGTCCGCGAGCAGGCTAAGAAACATACCAGGAGTCTCAAATAAGTGTGGATATCTGCTACGCATCTCCTATTCGGTCTCCCAAGTTGCTTCCTCCACGGGACGACCTCTCTACTGCACTTTTACTAAAGCTATATCTTTGGATCTCAATTTACGAACCTGTCAACCCAAAATGGCTATCGGCTCTACATCGTAGGTCAAGTCCTCATCTAGTTGTATCATGTTGAAGTCTAATACATGTGACAGATCTCCAACGTACTTCCAGAGCATAGATACATGGAACACCGGGTGAACTCCCGATAAGCTAGGTGGCAAGGCAAGCATATAGGCTACCTTCCCAACTTTCCTAAGCACCTAAAAAGGTCCAATGAACCTTGGGCTCAATTTTACTTTCTTTCCAAACCTAATAACGCCCTTCATAGGCGAAACTTTCAGCAACACCTTCTCACCCACTGAATAAGACATATCTCGGACCTTCCGATCCGTATAACTCTTCTAACGTGACTGATTTGTGCGAAGTCTACCCTGAATCACCTTCACCTTGTCTAAGGCATCCTATACTAACTCTGTTCCCAATAATCTAGCCTCGCCATGCTCAAACCAACTGACTGGAGACCTACAACGCCTCCCATATAAGGCTTCATATGGTACCATCTGAATGCTGGACTGATAGCTATTGTTATAAGCAAACTCTGCAAGAGGCAAGTAATCAGCCCATGAACCACCGAAATCAATGACACAAGCACGCAACATGTGCTCCAGTATCTGAATTGTACGGTCGAATTGCCCATACGTCTGTGGGTGATATGTTGTGCTCAGCTCTACCTGTGAACCCAATTCTCGCTAAAATGTCCTCCATAACTGAGAAGTGAACTGGGTACCTCTGTCTGATTTGATAGAAATGGGAACTCTATGCAATCTCACAATCTCGCGGATGAATATCTCTGCTAACTGCTCTGAGGAGTATGTAATACACACAGGAATGAAATGAGCTGACTTGGTCAGCCCATCCACAATCACCCAAACTGAGTCAAACTCCCTCGATGTCTGAGGGAGTCCACTAACAAAGTCCATAGTGATCCTTTCCCACTTCCACTCGGGAATATCAATACGCTGGTACACACCACCAGGCCTCTGATGCTCATACTTGACCTACTGACAGTTTAGGCACCGTGCTACATAATTCACAATATCTTTCTTCATCTTTCTCCATCAGTGATGCTGCCTCAAATCCTGATACATCTTTGCGGCACCTGGGTGAATAGAATACCGCGAGCTGTGGGCCTCCTCCAATATCAACTCATGAAGGCCATCAACATTGGGCACGCATATCCGGCCCTGCATCCGCAACACACCATCACTATCAATAGTGACATCTCTGGCATCATCATGCTAAACTATGTCCTCAAGGACAAGCAAGTGTGGATCATCATACTGGCGCTCTCGAATACGGTTATACAAGGAAGACCAAGATACCACGCAAGTCATCACCCGACTGGACTCAGAAATATCCAGCCTTACCATCTGATTAGCTAGAGCCTGAACATCAACTACAAGGGTCCTCTTCCCAACTGGAATGTACGCCAAGCTGCCCATACTAATAGTCTTCCGGCTTAAAGCATCGGCCACTATATTGGTCTTCCCGGGATGATACAAGATGGTAATATCATAGTCTTTGAGCAATTCAAGCCATCTCCGCTGCCTCAAATTGAGATATTTCTACTTAAACAAGTGTTGAAGGTTGCAGTGGTCTGTATATACGTCACAAGATATACCATACAAGTAATGCCTCCAAATCTTCAAGGCATGAACAATAGCAGCTAACTCTAAGTTGTGAAGAGGGCAGTTCTTCTCGTGGGGATTTAACTGACGAGAAGCATATGCTATAAATATACCCTCATGTATCAATACATAACCGATCCCAACTCTCGAAGCATCACAATACACCATAAAAGACCCTGAAGCTGATGGCAACACAAGTACCAGAGTTGTGGTCAAGGCCGAATTGAGCTTCTAGAAGCTCTCCTCACATTCATCAGACCACACAAATGGAGCATTCTTCTGTGTCAACTTATTCAAAGGTGAAGCAATAGACAAAAAACCCTGAACAAACCTGCGATAATAGCCTGCCAAACCGAGGAAACTCCAGATCTCAGTAGCTGAGGACGGTCTGGGCCAATTCTGCACCGCCTCGACTTTTTGTGGGTCAACCCGAATACCATCACTAGACACTACATGTCCCAGAAAAGTCACAGTATCAAGCCAGAACTCACACTTAGAAAATTTTGCATAAAGCTTTTCCTCTCTCAACCTCTACAGTACCACCCTCAAGTGTTGTGCGTGCTCCTCATGGTTGTGCGAGTACACCAGGATATCATCAATAAATACGATCACAAAAGAATCCAGATACGCCCGCACAATACACTGTTCATCAAGTGCATGAATGCGGCTGGGGCATTAGTCAGCCCAAAAGACATCACCAGAAATTCATAGTGCCCATATCTCATTCTGAAAGTTGTTTTCATAATGTCTGAATCCCTAATCTTCAACTGGTGATAACCCGATCGAAGGTCAATCTTAGAGAATACACTTGCTCCCTGAAGCTGATCAAACAAGTACTCAATACGAGGCAATGAGTACTTATTCTTTACTGTCACCTTGTTCAACTGTTTGTAATTAATGCACATTATCATTGTGCCATCTTTCTTCTTCACGAATAATACCGGTGCACCCCAAGGTGACACACTCGGGCGAATGAACCCCTTATCTAAGAGTTCCTGAAGTTGTTCTTTCAACTCTTTTAACTCAGCTGGTGTCATGCGGTAGGGAGGAATAGAAATAGGCTGAGTGCCCGGCACCAAGTAAATATCGAAATCGATATCCCTGTCATGTGGCATGCCCGGCAGGTCTGCTGGAAATACATTCGGTAAATCCCTCACAACAGGGACCGAATCAAGACTGGTGTCCCAGCTTCAACATCTCTAATGAAATCCAAATAAGATAAACAACCCTTCCCAATCATTCGTTGGGCTTTTAGGAAGGAAATTACCCTGTCGTATACATATCAGTCATGCCTCGCCACTCGATCCTCGGATTACCTGGAATAGTTAATGTGACTGTCTTGGCATGACAGTCCAGAATCGCATGGTAAGGAGATAACCAATCCATGCCTAGAATCACGTCGAAATCCACCATGCCCAATAATAATAAGTCAACTCGGGTATCTAGACCCCCAATACTAACCAGACAGGATCGGTATACCTGATCCACAATAAGTGTATCACCCACCGGGGTAGACACATGCACGGACAAGGCAAGAATCTCACGGGTCATACCCAAATGATGCGCAAAATATGAAGAAACATAGGAATAGGTAGATCCAGGATCAAATACGACAGAAGCATCCCTGTGGCAGACTGAGATAACACATGTGATGACTGTATCTGATGCACTAGCGCCCCTCCTATCTAGAAGAGCATAAAAACGAGCCTGACCTCTGCTAGTACGATCCTCACCCCTAGGGCGACCTCTGGCTACCTGACCACCACTTCTAGCTGACTGAGCTGGTGCTGAAGAAACAGGAGCAGAAGATGAAGGCTGGTCCCTCTACTGAGACCGCTTACGAAGCAACTGGTGACACTCCTTCCTGATATGGCCTAACTCACCACACTCAAAACAACGGACTAAAGTTGGAGAAAGGGACTGCTGAGAACTCATCACTGCAGATGAACACTAAGCTGAAGGAGCTGGAGCAGAGCTCTGAGCTGGAAGTGCGCTCAGTGCGGGCTAGCTCTGCTGACGACCCTGCTGGCCCTGATGACCCCGACAGCCACGGTCTGACGAAACTCCACTAGACTCTACATGGCTTGACTGAGGAGATCTAAAGGAACAACCTCTGCTATGCTGAGACTGACCCCTAGACAGAGCACCACTATAACTACCTGCACCCTGAGGCCTCTTAGCCTCCCTCTCCTCAGGCTATTGACATCGGTCTATCTCAATCTGAAGAGCCGCATCAACTACCTCCTCAAAGGTAACTACTGAAGCCCTCTCTCTAGTCATCAATATGCGGATATGATAGTTGATACCATTCACAAACTCCTGATCCTTTCACGATTTGTCGGAATCATCCACATGGCATGCCGAGCTAGCCGTGTAAACCTCAACTCGTACTGAGACACTGACATATCTCCCTATTTCAACCACTCAAACTGACGATGCAACTCCTCCCTCTGAGACTGTGGCACATACTTCTCCAAAAATACTGTGGAGAACTGCTGCCAAGTGAGGGGAGCTGCCCCAATAGGCCTACGCCTCTCAAAATCCTCCCACCAATGAAATGCTGGTCCTATGAACTAGAAGGTAGTGAAAGAAACACCGCTAGACTCCCGAATACCCGTAGTATGAAGCATACGCTGGCACTTATCGAGAAAACCCTAGGCATCCTCGCCCTCAACACCGCTAAACGCCGGAGGTTGTAGCCTCCCGAACCTCTCCAACCAACACCGCTCGTCATCGAGCATACCCGAAGATGCTGGAGCTGCCTCAGGTGCCTGTAAACCCTGAACTACCGGCTCAGGTGTGCGAGCAACGGGGGTCTGATTCCCTCCCCCTGCCTGTGAACAAGATGCTGCAGTAGAGGCCGCAACCACCTGAGCTAAGCCAGTAAACACTGATAAGATATGTGCTAAGGTCACCTAAAGACCCGGCATCTCAATAGACACTGTCGGTGCCTGAACCTGAGCTGCTGGGATGCCTGCAGCTGGGACCTGATCCTGAACCTGGTCCACTGGCACTGGGATCTAACCCTAAGTCTAGTCAGCTGGTGGGTTAGCAGGTGTTGTCACTGCTGCCCTACCTCTGCCACGACCACATCCCCTGGGTGCCACTAGTGGTCGTCCGCCACGTCCGTTAGCACGTATTCTCGCCATCTGCGAGAGAATAGAATACAAAAAAATTTAGTTTCACGATAACACAAACTGCACGATATGAATCCAAGAAAGTGGAGTGTTTTCCTAAAGTTCTGTAGCCTCCCGTGGATAGATACGGACGTCTACGTACCGATCCGCGAGAGCCTACTAAACCGGCTCATGACTCGCGAGGCCTAGTAACCTAGCTCTGATACCAACTTGTCACGACCCAAACCCGGTCGTGACGCCCAACACTAAATCTAGGCAAGCCAGACAACAACTATTTCCACAGCTAAAGACCCGTCCCAGAAGGACAAAATTAAGAAGAATATATGAGTCAATAAATACTCTAATAATAATAGTATGAATAAATGCTAAGAAGTGCGAATATCGAAATAACACTCCAAAAGATCTGGGGTGAGTCTAGAGCCTCTATACAAAACTGAATAATAATAGAAGTACTGAATAAAATACTCAAGTCTAAAACATATAGAAATAATTGAATGAAGAGAGAAGCTAGGTTCTGCAAACGCCGGCAGCTACCTCAGCAACTCGAATAACACTGATATAGGTTGGAGTGCTCGTCTAACCCTCTTGTGTACCTGAATCTGCAGACAAAGGTGTAGGGAGTAGGGTGAGTACTAAGTACTCAGTGAATAAAAAGTATATAATAATAGCTGAAAGCAGGAACTCCACATAATACCATAGAGCAAAGCTAAACTATAGTCCGATAGCTACCACGAGCTAACAACAACAGCAAATCACAATTAGCACAGATAATTTAAAGATAAAAATGCAATGCAATGCACATGACCGCTACGACGCGTAGCCCGATCCGTTTAACGTCGACGGCGCTCACTGGGGGTGTGTACAGACTCCGGAGGGGCTCCTTCAGCCCAAGCGCAATATTCATATCATCTGCTGCGGCGTGCATCCCGATCAATCCTTAGTCCACAACATCCATATGAGTCACACAACAGTTCAAATTATTTATTTCCAGGTTCCAGTTCATTAACAATGAAAAATACTTTAATTTTATTTAATGCTCTAAGAACTGGTGACTTAGCATTTCATAATAGTGATTTCAAACCAGGACTGAGATAGTGATTATGCAAACCAAGCTATCACACACATATATATATATATATATATATATATATATATATCCCCTAGGGATACTACACGTCGGCACAAGGCCCCAAACAGGGCTTACAGCCCACAAATATATCTAACACAGTGTGCGTTTCAATCACCGATATAATATTATTCATGTTCGGGATGGACCAATTCTCAATCCCCAGCCATAACCAATACCGCACCTGCCATGGGGTGTGAGCCACGCCCTAATAGCGTCACAATGTGCTAAGACGGGGTTTCAAGCCCTCAGGCTACCATATACACTAACTACTCACCTCTAGCCGGCCGTGGACTCGTCCTTGTTACCTTTTCCCTTCAAATTTGCCGCCTCGTGCGTCGAATCTAGTCAAAACCACAGCAATTACATCAATATGGGTCAAAGAAATATAACCCAATCAAAATTACTTGAAAAATGCAATAATACACAAAGTTGGTAAAACCCGAGTCCCAGGCCCACTTCTTGAAAAATTCCGAAAATCATACCAACAGATTCCTTGTCTCGCCACGAGTCCGTTCATATAAAATTTATCAAAATCGGACTTCGAATCGTTGCCTTTTAAAACCCAAAAATGTGTTTTCAAAATTTAGGTCCTAGTTCTTCACAATTTCTACCCAATTTCATGAGTTTTAGTATTGATTCTAGCATAAAATCGTGTTTTTGAGTCAAGAAACTTGCCTCAATCGATTACTCGTTGATTTCTCTCTTCAAAGCTCTCAAAACCCTCTCTTGACGAAGTAAAAATGGTGAAAACATGATTAGGGTCGCGTCTGAAATTAACTTAAACTGTTCTACCCAGACGCCTTCTTCTATGCGATCGCAATGCCTCTCTTGCGATAGCATAGAATAAATTTTCCAGGTCCAAAATTCCTTCTCTGCGATCGCGGAAATCACCATGCGATCGCATACCTTTTCCCCTTACACTACGCAATCGCATCACCCCTTATTGCGATCGCACTGCACATTTTCATCAACCTATGGGATAGCACACCCCTTCACGCGATCGCATAGAGTAATTTTCCACCCCCTATAGATCCTTCTATGCGATCGTAGACCTATCTATGCGATCGCATAGAACAAAAAATGTCTGCAATTTTCTGTTGCATTAACATGTTCAAAACTTGCCCATTAGGCATCCGAAATCATCTCGAGACCCCCAGGGACCTCAACCAATGCACAGATATGTCATATTACTTCATTAAAACTTGCTCGTAACATAAAAACACCATCATAAACATCAAAATCTCCAATTTCTCATGGATTCAAGCCTAATTTTCATTAAAACTTCCGAAACTAACATTTGATCTAAAACCCGACCTAAACACCTCCGAAAGACCTGAAATTTTGCACGCATATCCAAAATCACCTAACGGAGCTACTGCAACTCTCGGAATTTCATTCCGAGCCTCGGATCAAATATCTCACCTACCGTTCGGATTTCGCCAAAATTCAACCTTAGCCAATTCAAGCCTAAATCTACATCGGACCTCCGAATTTGATTCTGATTGCTCTCCTAAGTCATAAATAATCCCCCGAAACTAGTCGAATCAACAGAAATCCATTTCGAGCTTTCTAACTCATCGATCAACATATGGTTGACTTTTCCAAACCGCTCTTCTCAAAAAGAGGTTTGATTTCTATCTAAATTCCATCTGATTTTCTTCTAACTCTCCAAACTATATAAATTAGCATATTAAAGTATAAAATGAAGAAAATGGGGTGATATCTCTCATAACGACGGGTCGGGTCATTACATGCCCGGCAATAAGTCAATACCAAAATCGATATCTCTATCAAGCGGCATGCCCGGGAGATCAGTTGGGAACACATCAGAGAAATCACATACCATTGGGACTGAATCAATAGAATGGGGTGTCAACACTGACATCCCTCACATAAGCTAGATAAGCGGCACACCCCTTCTCTACCATACGCTGAGCTATGATAAAAGAAATAACATGGCCGGGGGTGTGATCTAGAGTACCACTCCACTCAATACATGGCATGCCTAGCATATCCAGCGTCACGGTCTTGGCGTGAATATCAAGAACAGAATGATGGGGCAACAACCAGCCCATGCCCAGAATAATATCAAAATCAACCATACCGAGTAATAAAAGATCAGCTCTGGTCTCAAAACCACAAATAGTGACCAAGCACGATCGATACACACGGTCTACAACTAAAGAATCTCCCATCGTAGTAGAAACATAAATAGGGGCACTCAAAGAATCTCGAGGCACACCCATATGTGAAGTAAAATAAAAGGACACATATGAAAAAGTAGAATCGGGATCGAATAGAACCGACACAGTTTAATAACAAATCATGGCAATACATGTGACGACAAAATCGGAGGCAACAGTCTCGGTACGGGTAGGTGGGGTGGCAACTAGAGCTGGAATGATGGCATGCTGCCCCTATGGAGCATGCTGGGGCTTTGAAGTCTGTGGAGGTGCACCCCTCCCAAGTCTAGGGAAACCCTTCACTATATGACGGGTGTCTCCACACTCAAAACAAACTATGGGAGAGTGCTCCGGTGGGAACTGTGCAGTATGGGTGCTCCAAGACCACTAAACACCTGAAACTCTGTGGGAACTCTGAGATGCAAACTAAGCTGGCTGACCCACAAAACCTCTACCATGATGCACCCAACCTCCAAAATAAGGACCATTATACCTCCCCTGTCCGCGAGGTCTACTCACTCTTCGATACTCTCCCTCTGGAACCCACCTGTCCTCTACTCGGTGAGAGGTCCTCACTACTCGCTGAACTAGGATCACAGGCTGGGTCGCCATGGCACCTGGAACCTGACCGATGGGAGCTTGCTGATATGGAGTGAGGGCGGTAGGAGTCTGGGTCCCTCCCCCGATCTGTGTAGTAGTCGGTACAACCTGAATCAATCGGCCTGAATCAATGTGCCAAACATGCTCAGGAACTGTGCCAAAGTCTCCCGAAGGGCTGGAGTAGTAGTAACTGTAGGTGCGTCAGGTGTCCGAGCTCTGGCTGGATCCGTTGGTGATACCTCGGTGGCAGCTTGCATAGGTGCTCTCGCCGCACCACGTGCGCATCCTCAACCTCTACCCCGACCCCGACCTCTAACGGCTACAGTAGGGGGCGTGGGTGCTTGATCATCTCAACTAGTACGTGTCCTCACCATCTGTGAGAGAATGGAGGATAGAAGTTTATATTTGGTGTCAAGATATCGCACGACAAGGAATTCAAAGAAATGAAGACTTTTCCTAAACAGTTACATAGCCCGTCGTAGATCCATATCGATCAGCGAGACTAAACAATCGGCATGTGTCCCGTGACTCCTATGAACCTAGAGCTCCTGATACCAACTTGTCACGCCCCTAGTTCACCAATCGTGAACCTGTCATGACGACACCTAGTCTTCGCGACTAGGTAAGCCTAACACAATGCAAAATATACAACTTTTACGAACAACAAGAAATAACAGCAGAATAACATGAAAAATGTAATAGGTGCCGCTCGAAACATACACTTTACCAAAATTCTAGAATATATAACCACCAAGACCCGGAAACTCACGGGCAAACACAGGATAAAGAGAGTAAAACTACGGCTCTATCCACCAAAAGTATCTACACAACCGAAACAAAAGGGAATAACTAGTGTCACTAGGGAAGAACAAAAGAAGACCCGCCGGATCTGCGGATGCAGCAGATGCATACCTCGAGTCTCCTAATATACCACCTCGATCACTGGTAATGTGCCTGGTCAGATTGACCTAGATCTGCACAACAAAAAGTGTGCATAAGAGTAGCACGAGTACACCACGGCGGTACTCAGTAAATGCCAAGCCTAACCTCGATGGAATAGTGACGAAGAAGGTCAGGGCCCTACCGAGAATAATAATAATAAAAATCAAACAGTGTAAAGCAGGAATAAATCTGAAATAACATCAAAGAAGGTAGAAACTACAAATCATCTACAATTAAACTAACAAGGAAAAATTAACACAACGAGTACAAAATCAATAGCACGGGATCTCCGGGAATTGAACCCGCAGTCCATTTAACTCAGTAGCACAGGATCTCCAGGAATTGAACCCGCAGTCCTTTTATCAGTAACCAGGATCTCCGGGACTTTAACTCACATTCCTTTTATTAGTAAACAGGATCTCAGGGACTTGAACCAGCAATCCTTTTATCAGTAACAGGGATCTCCAGGACTTGAACCCGCAGTCCTTTTATCAGTAACCAGTATCTCTGGGACTTGAAACCGCAGTCCTTTTATCAATAACCAGGATCTCTGGGACTTGAACCCGTAGTCCTTTTATCGGCAACCAGGATCTCCGAGACTTGAACCTGCGGTCCTTTTATCAGTAACCAGGATCTCCAGGACTTGAACTCGTAGTCCTTTTATCAGTAACCATGATCTACCGGACTTGTACCCGCTGTCCTTTTATTAGTAACTAGGATCTCCGAGAGTTGAACCCGCAGTCTTTTTGGAGCTCCGGGAATTGAACCTGCAGTCCATAGAACAAACACAATCAAACAAAGAGAATATGCAGAGAAAAATGAAATATGCTATTACGATTAACAATTCAATTCAATCTCAACAGGTTCCACAAAATTCAACTAAGACAAATAGGCGTTTAGAGAGTTAATCCTATCAAATCATGCTTCTCTAACTAACACACTATAAGTCTTGCAATTAACCATCCAAATAACAGAGATAACACTGATTGAGCAATTCAAGCAAACCGGGTTTTTCAACAATTTGCGCAAGTACACGCCTATCACCTCGCGTACAAGGCATTTAAATCAACACATAATATATCCTAGGGGAGAAGATCCCCCACACAAGGTTAGACAAGTCACTTACCTCAATCCCGATACAAAACCACTAAGAAATAATGCCCTTGCCATGAGTATCCGACTCCGAGTGTCCCAAATCTATTCAAACCAATTACATTGTGTAAATAACATCGCAAGTAACTAATTACACTGATAAAATTAAAGCTATGGCCAAAAATGGGTAAAATGACCAAAATACCCGTCCAGCTATCCGCTCGGAATCGAAATATTTTTTACGTTTTCAGAACCCTAGTACTCTCACGAGTCTGACCATATAAAATATATCGAAATCAGAGTTCGTGTGCCCCTCCAAATCATCAAAGTTTGTTCAAGAAACTTACCCCAAATTATACCCAAAATCCAAAATTAAAGGAAGAATTTAGGTTTAGATTAGTGAATATAATCATAAGGGACTAAGAATTCGTTACCCAACAATTGCCTCTGAAAAACACTCGAAAAATCACCCAAAACCGAGCTCCCTAGCTTGAGTTTGAGTAAAAACGGAGGAACCCTCGCGGATGAAATGTCTTATAACTGATTCTGTCAGCCCAGTAAATAACTCTATGCGATCGCATCACCCTTATTGCGATCGCTTAGAACAAACTTTTCAGCCTTCAAATGTACCTTATGTTATCGCACACATCACCTGTGATCGCATTGCTTTACCAAACAACTCTATGCGGTCGCATTCATACACCGCGATCGTATTGAACAAAGAATAGGAACCTGGGACCCCTAACCCTTACACTATGCGATCGCATAGCACCTTCGCG
This sequence comes from Nicotiana noctiflora, assembly GCA_032618575.1. NCBI lineage: Eukaryota > Viridiplantae > Streptophyta > Magnoliopsida > Solanales > Solanaceae > Nicotiana > Nicotiana noctiflora. The sequence goes on from JASVEL010007446.1 coordinate 19,556, forward strand.
ATAGCAGAGAACAAACATCTACAACTATGCGATCGCATAACCCTTTCCGCAATCGCATCGAGATAATTTGAGCCTCCTCCTAAGACTTCTATGCGATTGCATCATACCCATTATGATTGCATAGATCAACCGTCTGCAACACTTATGACAGCAAAATCTGACATGTTCAACAACTAGAAATGGCCCGTTTGACCCCCGAAAACACCCTCGAGGCCCCCGAGACCTCAACCAAAACCACCAACCTACTCCAAATCACGATACGAACATGTTCCAATAATAAAAACATATCATTAAACACAAAAATCATCAAATCATGGCGGATCCAAGCCTAAGTTTCAACCAAAACTTCTGAAACCTACATTCTATCAAAATCCCGACCAAACGATGTCCGAATGACCTGAAAATTTGTAGATATATCCAAAATCACCTAACAAAGATAATACAACTGTCGGAATTCCATTTCAACTCCCGGATCAAAATCTCACCTAACGACCAGATTTTCAAAAATTTAAAACTTCGGCATTTCAAGCCTAAATGAGCTACGAACCTCCAAAATACATTCCGAACATGCTCCCAACTCCGAAATCACCTAACGGAACCATCGGATTTTTGTTCTGAGGTTGTCTTAACACTGTTACGAATATAGACCACTTTTCAACTATTAAGCTCTCATTTAGAGACTAAGTGTCCCAAAACACTCTGAATTCTAGAATCGAACATCCCGGCAAACCAAAATGGCAGAAATGAACTTAGGGAAAGTAGTTAATTGGGGATCGGGGTATAAATTTAAAAAATGACCGGCTGGATCATTATAAAAACATAGAAGAAATTCCCTTTTAATTAAAGTACAACCTTAAACGGTTTAAGAAAAATTTAGCTGAGAAATCAATTGAGTTAAAAATATAACAATTGTTGAAATTTAAAGTAGTGAAAATATATAAACTATAGGGCGAGGTATTGTCACCATTATGAATTCCTACACAAAGTCTCACAGTCATAAAGGAATCTAAACCATTAAAACACTTGAATTGATAATAACAATTACAATGGAGACAAAATAATCACAAAAGAAGTACAACCCAAATGCAGAGATAACAACCGAGGATCTCCCTGGATATTGTGATATAGTCCCAAATTCAAATACTCGGGGATCTATTAGTATCCTCCGTATATGAGCTAGGGATATTTTGGTATCCCGAGGATCTCTCGGTATCCTCAATATATGTGATGGGGATCTCTTGATATCTCGAGGATCTCTTGGTATCCTCAATATATGTACTAGGGATCTTTTTGTATCCCACGGATCTCTTGGTATCCTCAATGTATGAGTGCAGGGGGATCTCCCGGGAATCTAACCCATAGTCCCAAAGTAAATACACAGGGGGGTCTCTCGAGAATCTAACCCGTAGTCCCAAAGTAAATGTGTAGGGGGATATCCCGGGAATCTAACATGTAGTCCCAAAGTAAATATGCAGGGAAATCTCTCGGAAATCTAACCAGTAGTCCCAAAGTAAATGTGTTGGGGGATCTCCCATGAATCTAACCCGTAGTTCCAAAGTAATTGTGCTGGGGGATCTCCCGGGAATCTAACCCGTAGTCCCAAAGTAAATACACAACGCACAAATAGAATCAACAGCTACATCACAACAGAAGGATTAGATATCACCGCAATATATATATTAACAAAAAATGATGATAATACAAGGTAAGGCAAGAAAATCAACTTAGGTGTTGTAAATCACGAGAAAATAGTAGAATCCGCTCAACGAAATTACCACAAAAAATAATATTGGTATAAAGGAAACATTTCAATAATGGAAAAACTTACACGTAGCAATGATCCCACAATATACAAGACAATAATATGGAAATTAACACAAGTCAAGTAGTTATGAAAATATAACATAACAATAGGAGAGGCAAAACTCTTAGTCAAATAAGAGTCACATTAATCAAAGTGTAAGACTCATGGGCATGCTTGAAACCAATGTATAGATACTCGTCACCATGCCTATACGTCGTACTCGACAATTAACACACACTCCCTCCATTTCAATTTATGTGAACCTATTTCCTTTTTAGTCCGTGCCAAAAAGAATGACTACTTTCCTTATTTGGAAACAATTTACATTTATACAATGATTTATAACCACACAAAATAAATGTGCCTCATTTTACACCACAAGATCAAAAGTCTTCTCTCTTTTCTTAAACTTCGTGCCCAGTCAAATGGGTTCACATAAATTGAAACAGAGGGAGTAGCAATTATGACACAACTCATAATCCCTCAAGCTAAGGTTAGACCAAATACTTACCATGCTTTGCTACCAATTTCAAAATTCCAACAAGCCTTTGCTTCGCCAATTCGTCTGAAGCTTCAAATCTAGTCATAATAATTCGATACATTCAATAAAAATTATAGATATTACTTCCATATGAATTTATACATTTACCATTAAAAAATTCAAAAATTAACTCAAAATTGCCCGTGGGAACCACATCATGAATCCCTAAAAAACTTACAAATCCGAATATTCATTCCGGTACGAGTTCAACCATACAAAAATTGTCGAATTTCGACGTCGTATTGCCTTTCAAATTCCCAATTTAAGTTTTGAAGATCTCTACCATTTTTAATCCAATCTTTACCTATTTGAACTCAACAATCTTTCCATAACCTTATTATTACAAGTATGTATAACTAATACTCATACATCCATGAATCATCTTACTAATTACGCATATTTAGTTAGATTTCAAAATTGAAGAATTTGGGAAATAGAAATTCTTACCTCTTAGATGAAGAACTTGAGGTTTTTAATGTTTGGACAAGATTTTGATGAACCAAAACACTTATGCTTCTTTATCTCTCTAAAAATGTTCTCCCCTCACTCTAAAACAATAGAAATACCCAAAAATATGAACCCAAAATGAGTTATATAAAATAGGGGTCGGATTAGAAAAATCCCATTTTTGTACAGCCATGCGGCGCGGTAGTGTAAAATTCGGCGCTGCTTTTGGTAATTTGGTCATAACTTCTGGTAGGAGTGTCCAAATGACAAACGGTTTAAAGCGTTAGAAATTAGAGTTGAAGATATTTTATTTGATAGGTCAGTCATCACATGAAACCTTATACCTATTTATATATGATCGTCCAAAATGAGGTCCTGTGCGTACTCATTTGCAACTTTAGTCTATTATGAAATTATCCAACTTGGCTTAGACTTAGAACTTTCTTTAGACCTAATATATCTTATAGTATGCCTTGTACACTTTCTATCATGTCCATTTGGTATCCATCACGGTAATAGACCTCTTTCACACATAAAATAATATAATTAGAACATGTCAACTTTCTTCTTCGCCAAAATGCGCTGAATTGTCCTATGGATTTCCAAGTCCAAATTCGGACAGATGTCTAAGTATGAATCACCATACGAAGCTATTGACATCATTAAAATTCCATTTTGAATTTGTTTACTCATATTTCACCTTTCGGTCAATTTAATTTAACTTAAGCTCTCTTCTTGGAGACTAAGTATCTCAATTCCTTTCAAAAACATTTTCGAACCCAAACCAATTCCCCCAGCAAGCTACATAAGAACCGTGAAGCATGAATTTAGCAATATATGGGGAGATAAGGTTGTACTTATTCAAAATAACCGACCGGGTCGTTACAGTCTCATGAGTTACCACTCCATTTTTCCCATTTCTATTTCTATATGCTTCGTTATTCGTGTTTTGTGGCATCGGGTTGGTCGGATCGAGTCCGAAATGATTTTGATAAGGTTTGAGACAGTTAGTCTATTTTAAGAAGGTTTGAGATGGAAAAGTCAATCGGATGTTGACTTGTGTATTAGAGGGCTCATATGTGAGTTTCAATGGTTCGATTAACTTCGATAGTTGATTTATGACTTAGGAGAGTGATCGGAATGGGTTTTGGAGGTCTGAAGTAGAATTAGGCTTGAAATGGCAAAGTTGATACTTTGGCAATTTTTGGTTGATAGGTGAGATTTTAATATCAGGGCCAGAATGGAATTTCGAGAGTCGCAATAGCTCTGTTATGTCATTTGAGATGTATGTGCAAATATTTAGGTCATTCGAACGTGGTTTGGATAGGTTTTTAGTTGAAAGTGTATTTTGGAAGAATTTAGAAACTTAGGCTTGAATCTGATGTATTTTGGGTAATTCGATGTTTTTTGAGGTGTTTTGATGATTGGATCAAGTTTGAATAAGGTTTTAGGATGTGTTGGTTCTTTTAGTTGATGTCTCGGGGGCCTCGGGTGAGTTTCGGGTGGTCAATCGGACCATTTTGGAGTTTGAGAAATTGCAGAAAAATCTGCTCAGCTATTGCAAAGAATTATCTCTTCATGTTCGCGAGAGGAGCCTCACATTCGCGAAGGAGGAATTGTGGAATGCCTGGATTTGGTCTTTGTGTTATCGATATGGGCTTCGCATTTGCAGAAGCCTGAGATACAGTGCATCGTGTTCACGAGATGGTCTTTGCGATCGCGTAGGGTAATTTGGGTCTGAGGAGTTCGAGGTTTTTTGTGCATCGCGTTCGCGAAGGTCAAGGTGGAGGAAGTATCGCGTTCGCGACCTGCATGTTACATTTGCATAGAACAAAATTTGGTCAATGCGAGTTTGTGCTCCACGAACGTGAGAGTTTGATCGCGTTCGCGAAGAAGGAAAATCAGGCATGGGCAGAATGTTTTTAAGTCGTCTTGTCCGCAAATTTGGGTCTATTTTAACCCATAGTTGATCATTTTGAGAGTTTTTTTGAAAAAGATTAAAAAGGATTCAAGGGGAAACGATTAGATGTAAGAATTTTGGACTCGAAACTTGATTGTATTGTGAAATCTGCCTAGAAATTCATAGAAACTTGAACTAAAAATGGAAGAAGTAGGACTTGGAATTTTGAATTTTTGATTTGGGATTTGAAGTATCATATGTGAACGGATTTTGGTATTTGTGGTATGTATGAACTTGTGGGAAGATAAGGAACCCGTTGATGTAATAATTTCTGAGTTTCGAGAAGTGGGTCGGGGGCTCGAGTTTTACTAATTTCGAGATTTTTGGTACTTTTTGATTATTTTCGCTTGGGCTTTATTCCCTTAGCACATTGTGACGTATTCGTTCTGATTTTTACTAGATTAGACGCGAGTAGAGGCCGATTCAAGGAGCAAAGGCATCGCAGAGTAGTATTTTTACCGCTTTGTTAACCAATGTAAATTTGGAATTGAGGGTACACGCCCCTGTATTTAACTTGATTTGATAAATGCGGTGATACACATGCTAGATAACGAGCATGTGGGCGTGCACCGATAGGAATTGTGACTTGGTCCGCCCCGTAGCGACTATTAAGTCGTGTATTTTATTTGAAAATGTTATATTATTCTGAATTTTGGATCCTTATACTGTATTATGGGCTTTATGCCATGTTTGGGGCCTATTGCCGATCTGTAGCAACCCTTATGGGCATTTAAACTATTTTCCTCACTTCACTTGTTAAAAGCATAGCCTCAGTCATGTTTTTACCGGTTAAATGTTTAAAACTAGTTTTATCATTCTACTCCTATGGTGAGGACTGTTTGGGCTGAGTTCCCTAATTTCTGTTGTGGTACCCGAGAGGTTGTAAGGCTAATGACTGAGAGAGGTTGAGAACCTTACGGTGAGGATATTATATGTATAAATTATGGATCAGGCTGCACGCCTAAATGATACTTATATGGATCGGGCTGTGTGCCGCATCGATATATATATATATATATATATATATATATATATAGAGCGCCACAGCAATATGACGCTTGGGCTGTAGGAGCCCCTCCAGAATCTGCACATTCCCGGTGAGCATAGTCGATTATAAATACATGGGTCGGATTGCGCGCCATATTGGTTATCACGTGTGACTGAGAGGTTGCCCGAAGGGCTATGTTTTGAGTTATTTCTTGCCCTAAGGGGCCTGTTATGATCTTTCTACTGTTTTTACTTTTCTTATAAATAAGCCTCTGATGGATATATTGTCAAGTAACTGATTTCAAAATTTTTAAACTAAAAAATGATGAACGTATGACAAAACTGATTTTAAAGTTATATGTTTTGAACTGCTCACCAATGCTTTTAGTCCATTATTTACTTTAATTACTTACTGAGCTAGCGTATTCATATTACTCTCTGCACCTTATATACAGATCCAGGTGCCCGAGCGGGCGAGTGAGCGCTTTTAGTTATTTTCCAGCATTTGTCGGTGATTTCGAGGTAGCTGCATGGCGTCCACTGCCGTGATTTCTCCCTTCTATCTTATTACTTTTCCGCATTTTTAGATTTATGTAGTAGGTTGTTGACTTGTATTAGAGGTGCTAGACGCGTGACACCAGATCAATGTGGGTTGTGTAGTCATTAATAATTTTGTTGACTTTCGCATATCTACCTTGTTGTTTTAACACCTTATTATGATAATTGGTGATTAATCTGTGTTAGCAATTAATTTATTAAAATGAAAATGGGTTGTGGTTTGATATTTGGTCTGGCTTGCCTAGCAATTGGATAGGTGCCATCACGGCCGGTATTTGGGGTCGTGACACTTTCTTATCGAAACATTATATTGTATATATAATTTTTTTAGAAGAATTAACCTAAATAATCATTCCATCATTAACGGATGTATAATATATGTAAAACGTATGTATAATATGTGTCTATATATGTATAATTAGTATATATAATATTTATGTTGGCTAGGGAACATAAATAATAAATTCTGCGATGACTCTATTCACACTAGAAACTAAACTATGGTACTCCCTCCGGCCCACTTTAATTAACTCTATTCACTCATTCATTTTTTAGCATTAATTAACAATAAAATTGATTTTATTAACTTTAATTTATTTTTTAAAAATACAACAAATACTCCTAGTCTCTTTACACTAAGGGCAATTTTGAAAAAAAAATTAATTTTATTTTAATATTTAAAAAAATCAAATATTATGGATCATAAAAAAAACTGCCAAAATATAAGTAAAGTGGATCCGAGCGAGTAATGCGATATAGAAAAGCAAATACTCCACTAAACAAATCCTCTTTTGGAAAAGGTAGATAAAAACGACCAGTTAGTCAGTTGAAAAGCTCATCAGAAGAAAAGAAAATCGTTTTCAAACGTTCTCTATCCAGATAATTCCCAGTTGGTGTCCATTCCTCTTCTTTTGACGCACCACCCTTTTTATATGTCTCTCTATAAATATATATTTCTCTTGAGCTTTCTCAACTCCTCCATTGCACACTGCCCACTTCCCTTTCTGATCCATTACTTAACTAAAAACAGGATTAATGGCGGTCGGAATCTTGTTAAGTTTGCGTGTTTTAAGCCTAATATCATTAGTTATCTTAGTGCTTGATAAGCCTTGTCGAGTTTTAGGCTCAAGCAGGGGAAAACATTTCGGCTTCATCAGTCATGATATTAATGGCGCGGATACTGCACCACCGGCTGGCATGTGCGCTTCCACCGTCGCCATTCATGGTTACAAATGCCAAGAATTTGAGGTAATAATTAATTAAGTACTCCATATTAATAAAGTTATTTTCGCGGTTCGAGCAGTCTACTACCCTTGTATCTAGTAACGGAGCCAGAATTTACGTTAATGGGTTAAAAATAGACATCCCATGTTTTGATTCATCTATGCTAACCAGTTTTTATATAGAGTCTAATTAAGTGTTGGTCTTTTGGGTATCTCAGGTGGAAACTGATGATGGCTACATATTAAGCGTGCAAAGAATTCCAGAAGGCAGCGTAGGAGGTGGTGGGCAAAACAGGCAGCCAGTATTGTTGCAGCACGGTGTTCTTGTGGTAATTATAAAGCTTTAGTTTACTTTTACGCTCTAGCTCTACTTTTGGTACATCACTTGCATCTTGAGGAAATTACTAACGAACGCGATTTTCTCAGCAACAAAAAAGTTACTATAATTATATCATTCCGAGTTTAATTTTTATACATTCGTAAGGTAAAATAAAATCTCTAATAATCATGTCATTTATTAAGTAACCATAGATAAATCTCTAAGATAAGCAACATACATTACCTAGTAATCTCATAAATATGGTAACAAGCTGTCTGTAATAGATTCAACTATATAAATAATATAAAGAAGAACGTAACAGATCCGATTTTCATGGAGTAAAACTTGGAGATAGTGAACTTTCTCACGATTCGTTTCGCTTCACTGGCCAGCTCGAGTAAAAAAAAAAATTATCTGTCCATTTATTTTAAGGACAAAAACACTAAAGAGTGATGATGATTTCTTAGTGACAAGCTCACTGATTAAAGAAGGGGTTCATCATGATTTCTTAAAAGAGGAGGATTTATAGTGTGAAATCTGCATTAAAAAATTTGACCATATGTTGAAAACAGTGCAATTGCGGGTCTTGTTGATAATGTTGTCTCGGGCATGCCAAGTACTCATTTCAATCAACAAGTAAAGACAGTAGGTGGTGGACCTTAATGTGTATTTGCAGTTTTGCATCAACTTATCCTTTGCAAGTTTAACAAACAGACTAAATTTATCTGATTTCTAGAATCTAGCTTTCAATCTTGTTAATTAAAATATTCACCAGCATTCACTAAGAAGAACTCCTTAGGTCTTTTGGTTTGAATACGGCGTTATGCTGAGATTATTTTTTATTCATTGTTTGGTATATTATATTAAATATGACAATTACATAATTTATAAAAAAATCTATAAGTTATACTGGTGTTAATTACCCCACCCTCTATAAGCTATAAGTTATCTCGTGTGTTAATTTTAATCCTGGGCGTGTGTTGATTTATGGGGTAACAGGTCTACATAGTATCTTCACATATTCTCACAGTAAAAGTTACTACATTATTTCAGTTTTAAACTATTTTCTAGGTTGCTAAAAAAAGTAAAACTAGTAATGATATCCAATCCAGATCTTCTTCCTTTTTCACTCCCCAAGAGCTACTAACTTTGCTCCCTTAATGACTCGAACAGAGTAATAAGTCGAGCTGGATATATAGTCTATACCTTCATCAACTAAAATTCTTGATCGGCTTTTGCACTCTTTTGGTGACGCAAAAAGTGTCGATACTAAAATGAATATAGGGGATACGTTCATTGATATCAAGAAACACAAACGAAAGAGTCTGCTGAAAGCCCAAGAAACCAAGCGATTGGCAATATGATTTGGCTGAGTTGTGACCATATCCAGCTCCAGTCCTCTTAAAATTTGCGTAACATGATTACAGCTTTGCCACGTAATGAAGCCAAGACTCCAAATTTTGTCATAGACCCTATCCATCCATTAGGTGTCAAAATGCCATAGAATTGTGTTTATAGCACAGACTCACATGTCGGGCTGGCTTAATTATTGGCTGTTTGTGATGCTAGTTGTTAGCAAAATGCATATTTTTCCCTTACTTTCCAACTACCAGTTTCCTGAAAATATGCAGCTTTTCACAAATGCTTATCCGGATATAGTACATACGTACACTTCGTACGCCTACGTTACATTAGGCACTATGGCTGTATATCCGTTCAACAACCGGATGCGCCATGCTTGTCCTTTTTCTTAACAAAGCTTTGTCTTTTAGTAAATACGATTGAAGAGTTTAAGTTTTATGTATCATTTGGTAATATACACTGTCATGTCATGTCAACAAAAAGTCATCTACAAGCAAGTCATATTGAGATGTGAGATTTGCAAGTGCGGATGCAACATATATAGTCATATCGTGTTCATCTGAACCTAATACTTTAGACGTGGAGCATACATTTATGCGTAAAAGTCCATTTAAATTACAACAAATATTGTAGTAGCTATGAATTCAGAACTTTAAAAATATAAAAGATGCAATGCTAAGAATCTTAAAGGTTGAACCGTAAAGTTAAAATCCTAGGTTTAAAAGCGGAAATAAAAAACTTCTTGTAGTGACAATGTGTATAACTTAAAACTCCACTAGGAAGAGTTTTAATGGGAAATGCGTATTGTAACGTATAAGGAATTGAAAACGTTAGGATTATAGATGAAATATAAAAACTGGCTATTTTTTTTTTGCAGGATGGCGCGACATGGCTGTTGAATCCACCTGAACAATCACTAGCGATGATTTTGGCAGATAATGGCTTTGATGTTTGGATTTCCAATATCAGGGGAACCAGATACAGCCGTCGCCACGTTACCCTTGATCCTAACGATTCGGTAATATTCACCTTCAAATCCTCAAAGAACAACGCATTTTCTTGTGTGTCCTAATTACAATAGCAACTAAGTAAAGAAAGCTTAAATCTTTGTGTTGTTGTCTCAATAATGGTTTGCAGGAATTCTGGAATTGGACATGGGATGATTTGGTTGCCCATGACTTACCAGCTGTCATTGACTTCATCTTCAAACAAACTGGACAAAAAACTCACTATGTAGGCCATTCAATGGTAAGTTAAGAGTTTAAAATCAGGGGCATGCGGAGATAGAGACTAAAGTCGTCCTTCTAAAATTCAGAACTCATAAAGCTGAAATCGTGCTTCTTCTCCATTTAAAATAAATAGATGTAACAATAGTTCAATAATAACTGTTTTATGAGAAAAGATTGTGACAAAATTAAGGAGTAATAGAAATTTAATTTGGACATGTTATAAATTAACAGGGAACTTTAATAGCACTGGCATCCTTCTCAGAAGGAAGACAAGTAGACAAGGTGAAATCAGCAGTACTGCTCAGTCCAATTGCTTATTTGAGCCATATGACAACTGCACTTGGTGAAGTTGCTGCTAGAGCCTTTGTTGGTGAAGTTAGTATTGAATTAATTTTCTCCATACTTTCCCTTTCACTTAGTTACCAAATTACAAAGTAACTGACTTATTTGTGTTTTTTACCATGTTTACAGATCACCACAGTATTTGGTCTCTCAGAGTTTAATCCAAAAGGGTAAATAACTTCACTCAATTTTTAACTTTTTTTTTTTTAGCTATATTGTCGAATTCCTCAAAACTGTTGTCACAGTCATGTCGGATATTTCAAAATACACTATTTTTAAAGGATCCGGCACGCACCTGACCTAGCCTACAGTTTTGTATAGTCTGAGCAACAAAGTAGTTTTTTTTGGGTAATTTATCTCAATTAATTAATGACACTTGTTTGTTTTGTGTGTTTTTAGTGGACCTGTATCCAATTTACTCAAGTTCTTGTGTGCTCAGCCAGGGGTGGACTGCTATGACTTAATGAGTGCGGTTACTGGTACTAAACTTCTCCAAAAGTAGAGTTAATTATTCAAATTTTAGTTAATAAGTATTAATGTCCCAATTAATTAATTACCTTCTATTTGAATAAAGGGAAAAACTGTTGTTTGAATGCCTCTACCGTCGAGCTTTTCTTGAACGACGAGCCACAATCCACTTCAACCAAGAACCTGGTGCATTTGGCTCAGAGTAAGTTGTCTCAAATCAAGTTAATAATTGGATAATTCATATAAGTGACTTTAACTTGTTTGGAATTAATGCAGCTGTTAGAGATGGAATACTATCGAAATATGACTACGGGAGTGTCTACAATCTGGCACATTATGGTGAAGCGAAACCTCCCAAATATAATTTAACCAATATTCCTCGCGATATTCCACTATTTCTCAGTTATGGAGGCCAAGATGCACTATCTGATGGCAAAGATGTTGAGACATTGCTCGACGCTCTAAAGCTCCATGATGTAAACAAGTTGACAGTTCAGTATATCAAGAATTATGCTCATGCTGACTTTATCATGGGAATTACTGCCAAGGATCTTATTTATAACCAGATTATTTCTTTTTTTAGAAACCATGGCTGATCACACCCAAGAGCAGAAAAAAGGGAAAGAAAGGGAATTCATCATTATTTTCTAAAAAATTTATGTAAGAGGCTTCAATTTCAGCTTCAAAGCTTTTAAGTGTATCTTAATAAGAGCTACATTTTCACCAATAAATATATACACAAGAATATTACGGACAAACATAGCAGACTAATATTTTTGTAATGGTTTGTCATATATATATAGGCAAAATTCGCCACTAAACAGACATTTGTCGTACTTAATAGTTTGACATCCTTGCTTTCATACAAATGATTGTGTTGCGCTTATTTGCAAACGTCTGATGTTAACGGCTCAAATATGCCACTGCACTCTCAAATGGTTCACATATGTCACTCTTAAAAGGAGGCGAGAGGGAGGGAGAGTTGGTATATAAAATATAATGAAGGGTTTATGTAACAGTAATACTATGTGGCATAGTTTGGTAGTAATTTAAGGTGGGATCCATTATTGAGTAATGATTGGTATGACCCAAAATAGTAATAACGGCAGCATATTTAAGACCAACTATTATACCTGTACGAGGACAAATCTGATGCAAAGTATGACTAGTTTGTATATACACGTGGCCGGTCCGGATGAAGTGCAGAATGGGGACGCCTCCTCATGAGGACGGCGACATCCGGGGACGTCCTCCCTTATGGCCGCACGCCAAGAAGGATACGGTCCCGCCCTTAAAACGTCGAGCCGGCGGACCTGTCTAGGTGGACGTCCCCAACCTCTCCCTTTTTATATTTCCGATACACTTGTAATATCTTAGCGTCAATGTAATAGTTGGGCGAGGGGACCTTTTCCCTATATAAAGAAGGGTCTGTAGGGATGAATTTTTAAGAAGACAACTCTTTCTCTCTACGTCATTCTTCTCTCTATTATCAACATTTTCACTGCTCATTTGTTCTTGATACTATATTAAACTTTATTACCTTCTTATAAGGGTAATCTATATACACTAACCCGACGAACAATCTTCAATATATATTACCATTGATTCCGATTGTCCCTTTATTTACATTGATTGGTTTGTTCAAAGGTATTCAACAACTTTTGAGCAAAACAATTTGGCGCCGTCTGTGGGGATTTCGAGAATCAAACTCGTAGTATACATTCGCAAGATCCGATCATCGGAAAAAGTTTCGGAATGGTTGAAAGTAACACGCGACCCAAGGCTGTGGCAGAAGTTACCACAAACCTCCTGAGTGCCATGAACGAGGCTGGGGGAAGCATAGCCATCAACGTTACTCCCTTTGCCGCACCTGAAGCAGAAACCTCCCCCACCCCTCAGGAGAGGGACTCCAATCCAAAAGAGGCACCTTCAGCGGTCAGAAGGCTACTGGAGGAATGGTTGACTAGCACCTTGAGCAGCTTGGTGGAAAAGCCACCGCAGGGTTGCGAAAACGCCGCTCCGGCTATCAGCAACACCACCGTGACAGACGAACAGGAAGAAACACGGACCAACGGCCAACCTATCGAGACCCAGACGCACGACGACACACTGGCCTCCATCCTTAGAAAAATGAAGGAAATGAAGGGCGAAAACCAGGTCCTCCGCGACCAGATGAAGGAGCACCAAGACAGGGTTGATAAGATTCCTGGGGCGCCTAAACTACTACCCAAGCGGGACGTAGGAAGGTTCGTGGAACAACCTTACTCTGAAGAAGCGGCACCCTACACCATCCCGAAAACCTTCAAGATACCCCATACCTGAAGGTGTACGACGGGACCACCGACCCCGAGGATCATCTCATCCACTATGTCACCGCAGTAAAAGGTAACGACTTATCTAAAGAACAGGTACTGTCAGTACTGCTGAAGAAGTTCGGTGAAATGCTGACCGGAGGAGCGCTAACCTGGTACTCTCAACTACCCGCCAAGGCGATCTCGACCTTCGAGGAAATGGTTGATAAGTTCGTCACCGCGCACGCCGGTGCCAAGAAAGCAGAAGCGAGGGTGAACGATATATTCGCCGTCAGACAGACCTTAGGAGAAGGCCTCAGGGACTTCCTCGCCAGGTTCAACAGGGTAAGAATGAGCCTGCCAAATGTGTCGGAATGGCGGTAGCGGCCTTCCAGAACGGGCTCAGCAGAGACGGCTCCAGGGCTACCAAGAAGCTGCTGAGCCGGCTCATGAAGTACCCTCCCACCACTTGGGACGAGATCCACAACGCTTACTGTGCCGAGGTGCGGGAAGATGAAGAGGATCTTAACAGGCCAACCCGGCGGCTGGCGGTCGTGCACCCGAACGCAAAGAGAGATCGACGACATGAGGGACGCCGGGAACTCCCCCTCGCCCCAGCAAGGAATGACACCAGCCCTATGCAAGGTCATCATTTCCACCCCCGCGCCATACGGATGCCGTGCAGCATCACGTCGCCCCACTCAGAAACGATCGAGGTACGCCCCCTCTACTTTCCTCACATAACTTTTGTGTTTCACCCTCAGAAGTGGTGTACGCACTGGAGAAGCTTGGCACTAAGGTGCAGTGGCCCCAAAAGATGAAGTCAGAACAAGCCACTAGGAAATCCAACGTCTTGTGCGAGTTCCATCAGGAACGAGGACATTGGGCTGAAGACTGTATCGGCCTACGGTAGGAAGTCGTCAGAATGCTCAACCGGGGCTACCTGAAGGAACTGCTCAGCGACAAGGGGAAAGCTAATTTTGGTCGTGGACGGGAGCACTCCAGGGGACGGTAAACATGATCCTCGTCGACGCGTACGGTAAACATGATCCTCGGAGGTGGGGATGACGCCACCATCAACCACGTCAAATTCACCAACACCCAACGACTGAAGAGAACCATCTCTTACGAACGGTACGATGACCTCGAAGGGAGTATCACGTTAGATAAGTCTGACACTGACGGTTTGTGTTTCCCTCACTATGATGCTTTAGTTATTACCCTGCATATCATTGATACCGATGTCAGAAGAGTCATGATCGATGACGGAAGCGGCGCCTGCATCATTCATCCGAGAGTCCTCGCACAGATGGGACTCGAAGATAGAATCACTCCCAAGTGCATAACTCTAACTGGTTTTAACAATGCAGTGGAGCGTACATCTGGAGAAGTGACCCTGTCCGTCCTTGCGTGAGGCATCACCCTAGAAACAAACTTCCATGTGATGAACCAGGAGACGGCCTACAACGTCATCATTGGACGCCCGTGGATACACGCCATGCGAGCGGTCCCATCAAGCCTGTACCAAGTAATCAAATTCCCTACCCCATGGGGAATATTCAGCATCAAAGGGGAGCCGCGCACAGCGCAGGAGTGTTACAAAATAACTCAAGATTGCGCTCACACCAAATAATTTAGCGTGGCAAGCGCGAAAGCATAGCAATCAACCATGTCGGGGACCCAAGAAGACCCGACAGCCAACGCCATAAGGGATCCAAACATCATAGAAGCCTGCAATGCTACGGCCGAGGAGCTAGACCCGGTTTAGCTAGACCAGAACCACCCTGAGAAGAAGGCCTACATCGGCCACGGGCTCGTAAATCCGGGTAAGTACCATGAATTCTTGACTAAACATGCAGATACATTTGCTTTTTCCCATGCAGACATGCCAGGGATCTCGCCAGTTATCGCCACGCACCGCCTCAACATGGATCCATTACACCCGCTAGTGAAACAAGGCAGAAGAAAATTCAATGCCGCCATTAACGAGGCGGTCCGGGAAGAGGTAGACAAGTTACTAGCCAACGGTTCCGTCAGAGAGTCAAAGTACCCACAGTGGATCGCCAACGTGGTAAAGGTCAAGAAGAAAAGCGGAAAATGGAGGATGTGCGTGGACTTCACCGACCTAAACAAGGCCTGCCCTAAGGACTCTTTCCCCCTGCCCCATACCGATCAGCTGATCGACGCCACAGCCGGGCACGAGCTATTAAGCTTCTTGGACGCCTATTTCGGCTATAACCAAATTCTGATAGCCGAGGAGGATCAGGAGAAAACCACCTTCATCACCCACCAAGGTACCTACTGCTACAGGGTGATGCCCTTCGGACTGAAGAATGCGTGGGCCCTTTACCAGAGGTTGGTCATTAAGATGTTCAATAAACAACTCGGGAAGACCATGGAGGTTTATATCGATGACATGCTAATTAAATTGGCAAAAAAAGGAGGATCATATCGATCACCTGCGAGAGGCCTTCGAAATATTGAACAGTTACGGGATGAAGCTGAAACCCGAAAAATGTGCTTTTGGCATGGCATCTGGGAAATTCCTCGGTTTCCTTGTATCACAGAGAGGGATCGAGGTCAACCCCGACCAGATCAAAGTGATTGCCTCGATACCCGAAGCACTTACCAGCAAGAAACAGGTTTAGAAGTTGACAGGCCGAATAGCCGCCCTCTCTCGCTTCATCTCCCGATCATCAGACAGGTGCCACAAATTCTTCAATGTGTTAAGAAAGGATAACGGCTTCCACTGGAGTGACAAATGCGTTAAGGCCCTCCAAGAATTGAAAACGTACCTGACATCCCCGCCACTGTTGGCAAAGGCAGAACCAAACGAGCCCCTACTAATATATCTGGTCGTATCCGAGGTTGCGGTCAGCGCAGTGCTCGTTTGCGAACAAAAAGGTACGCAATCACCTATCTACTACATAAGTAAGACTCCAGTGGACGCTGAAACTCGGTACCCACACCTCGAGAAGCTGGCATTGGCATTGGTCACGGCTTCCCGAAAGCTGAGACCTTACTTCTAATGCCACCCCATTTGGGTAGTAACCACCTTCCCTCTAAGAAGCATCCTACACAAGCCCGAACTGTCGGGTCGTCTGGCTAGATGGGTTATAGAACTCAGCGAGCAGGATATCACCTATATCCCACCGCCATCAAATCGCAAGTCCTCGCCGACTTCATAGCCGACTTCAGCGCCGGCATCTCTCCTGAGGCTGAGAAGGAGGCCCTGCAAACAGCCCCTAACATAGACCCCTGGATACTCCACACCGATGGGGCCACGAACGCCTCGGGATCGGGACTAGGACTCGTTCTTGAGGTTCCCACGGGCGAGGTCATTCGCCTGTCCATACGATGCCCCGAGATGACTAACAATCTAAGCAGAGTACGAAGCTGTTATTGCAAGTTTGAAATTAGCCGCTAGATATGGGGCCCACCGACTGATCTTGCATTGCGACTTACAACTTGTGATAAATTAAGTCGTCGGGGCCTACCAGATCAAGGAGCAAAGATTACAAAAATATAAAGCCGAGGTTTGTAAACTGATGGCCCAATTCGATGAGTGTCGCTTCGAGCAAGTACGCAGGGTACACAACGTCGAAGCCGACGGATTGGCCAAACTGGCCGCAACGGCTACTAACCTGAGCAAAGAAAGCACTGTCACCCTCATGCATTCCGCCATCGATCGCAGCGAGGTATTCTTTCTACACCTAACCTGGGACTGGTGCAACCAGTTCCTATCATACTTCCAGGAAGGGCAACTACCGCACGACAAAAAAGAAGCCAGGAAGCTTCGTACACAAGCAGCCAGATACTGCCTGATGAACGGCGATCTCTACAAAAGTAATTTTGGAGGACCCCTGGCCAAGTGCCTGGGGCCCAACCAGACGACTCCGGTACTAGAAGAGGTCCATGAGGGTCATTGCGGTCCCCATACAGGAAATAGAGCACTCGTGGGGTGCCTGATACGGGCCGGTTACTATTGGCCCGCCATGAAAAAAGACGCGGCAGACTACATCCGACGATGCGAGAAGTGCCAAAGGTTCGCTCCTATGATACATCAGCCGGGGGAACCCCTCCACTCGGTCACTTCCCCATGGCCATTCATCAAATGGGGGATGGATATAGTCGGACCGCTGCCTCCCGGATGAGGAAAGGTAGGCTTTTTGTTAGTTTTAACTGACTATTTTTCTAAATGGGTAGAAGCAAGCGCCTACGCCCAAATCCGCGAGCAAGAAGTCATATCCTTCATCTGGAAGAACATCATATGTCGCTTCGGCATCCCCAAGGAAATAACATGCGACAACGGACGACAGTTCATAGGACAAAAGACAATCGACTTTTTTGACAAATGGCATATCAAAAGAATACTCTCAACGCCATATCACCCAGCCGCCAACGACCAAGCGGAATCATCCAACAGGACTATATTAAACATCCTGAAGAAGAAACTTGAAGACGCCAAGGGATTATGGCCTGAGCTGCTACCAGAAGTATTATGGGCATATAGAACCACCCCTAAATCCTCCACACGAGAAACTCCCTACTCACTAGTCTACGGAACCGACACCGTCATACCAGTTGAAGTCGGCGAACTGAGTCTCAGATACTCAGACATAAGCAGAGATAAGAACGACACAAGACGACTACAAGACTTGGACGAGGCCGAAGAAAGAAGAGAAATGGCCCACATCAGGTTAGTGGCGCAGAAACAGCAAGTCGAGAGATACTACAACAAAAGGACAAAAATTCATCCACTTAAGACGGGCGATTACGTGCTAAAAGCCAAATCACTGGCATCCAAGGATCCTAACGAGGGGAAGTTGGGAACCAATTGGGACGGACCCTACAAAATCATCGCATCAGCAGACAAGGGCTCCTTCAAGCTGGAGACCATGGATGGAAAAATACTCCAAAACAACTGGAATATCTCACACCTCAAGCGTTTCCACTTCTAAGAGACACCCCCCAAGTCGTACTCTTTTTCCCTCTGCCGGGTTTTGTCCCAGTTGGGTTTTCCCGGAGAGGTTTTTAATGAGGCGACGAAGGATATGTCCGGAATCGCTTGTAAAATTATTCTGATGCGCTAAGCATACCGTCCGGCACGAATAGCACATCACAGGGACTTGGGCTACGACCATAATGTATGAAAGGCTACGGCCATCTCCAATGAATGAAGGGCTACGGCCATAATGTATGAAAGGCTACGGTCATCTCCAATGAATGAAGGGCTACGGCCATAATGTATGAAAGGCTATGGCCATTGTCACACCTCCTTTTTCACACACACACGTAAATACGTAATGTGCCACTGTTTACTACTACACCCCGGGAAGAGATATAATAATAATCAGCGAAGGAGTTTTTCCAATTAAAGGACGGTCGGAACGGGATCAATTTATTTAATTTTTCAGAGCCTCCACTTGGGAAAATAATGGTGTCCCAAGTCACCGGTTTAATCCCGAACCGAGGAAGTTTATGAATCTGTAATACAGTCTGCGAAACTAGAAACCTGGATAAGGAATTCTGTTAACCCGGGAGAAGGTGTTAGGCATTCCCGAGTTCCGTGGTTCTAGCACGGTCGCTCAACTGTTGTATTTGGCTTGATTATCTGATTTTTAACAATTTTTGAACTTACGTGCAAGATTTCACTTTTAACCGCTTTTAACAAATTATTCGTTATTTTAGTAAAAGAATTGCAACATCATGAAAATGTGTTTCAAACCACGTCACAGTCAATGTACCCGTGATTATCAATACACACTACCAGAAATTGGCCCTATGGGAACGGTTTTTTTGGCAACGGTTGTTAAACCGTTGCCATAGAGCATCTATGGTAACGGTTATAACCGTTACAATAGCATTTTGGTGATATAAGCACACTTAATCTATATAACCGTTGCAATTATAAATGAACCGTTGCCATAGTTTCATCTAGCGCAACGGCTATATAAACCGTCCCAATAAAGTTATCTACTGGAACGCTTTTATTGGAAAAACTTCTATTGGAACGGTTATTTTTTCCCTCATTATTTTCCCCCCCTGAATTTTGTTCCCCGCCAAAAGAAGCATTATTTTTTTTTATTTTTGAATAGTTTTAATAATGAAAATATTATGTGAGAAGACTATTTTTGCCCTTTTTCCATTAAAATATCTATACATCCAATATAGCTTCTGATAGCCCCAAATTAAGAACCCTAGCTGAGAGCTTCTTCGATCCATTTCACTGAACTCTCAGAGATTTCTTCATCGATTGCACTAAACCCTCAAAGACAGCTTCTTCGATTGTAAAGCCACTTTCTTCAAAGATCTTCTCTCGTTCACTCTAAGAAATCTGTTGAATCTTCCTCTCTATCGTATTCCTCTCTCTCACTCTCTGAAATTGGGTTAATAGGGTTTTACACATAAGTTTTGTTGATTTAGTTGGTGCGACAATATTTTTGGTATCGTCAAATACCTCCAAGAATGAAAGTGATGAATCTGAATCTCTAGGGATTTGATTAAAAATTTCGATTTCAATTTCGAAGAGGACGACGAGCTGGATTCTTCTGAATTCGTGATTGTTTCTAGAAATTAATCTTTGGCGGTTTGATTTTTATGCTGTTCGGAAGTAGAATCCAAAGCTTGAGCTCGATTTGGTGAAGGTTTGTTCAATAATCGGATTTTCTAGTGTTGAGGCTCGAAGAACAACTTCAGTTTCTGGGGCTGAGTTTGAAGCTGCGTAGCCTATGCATCGTCCCTATGTGTCAATACGTATCGAATTCCAGAAGGCATCAGGTTTGATTCTTCTAAGTCGAAAGTTAGTTTTATGTGCTGACAATTTTGAAGAAAGTTTGAGTTGTAGCTAAACTTTGACTCGATCATCTGAGCTAATTGATTTGAATCAATTCGGCTCGCGTTGCTTACTACTTTGTTTCTGAATGTTAAGCTAAAATTGATCTTGGTATTCCTTGTTGTTGGATTTGATAGTGTCTATTGCTATTGAAGTCCAATTCCTTGCTTCAGTTGGATTAACTTGTGATCTTGAAGTGCAAAACCTATTGAAACAAATAGCTAGGTTGACTGTTTTTGCTTAGCCAAGGTTAAGCTGTGTTTGATCAGTTTTTTCTGCAGCAATTTCTGCCCTGTTCAGCCTTGGTTTGTGCTGCGTTTCGAGAAGTTTGGTTGAGTTTTGCACTAGTTCACTTTCAGTTTTGGACAAAATGTTTAAGCTGCTAATTCCTTGCATTGTTTCTGCTTTGTTTGAACAGCCCAGTCTCTTGTTACTCTGAAACTCTTAGCATTTAAGCTTTGCTAACATGTTCACTCATGACTAAGAAGGGTTTTGGTAATGCTCAGGATCTTCTTTCGGTTCAAAGGATTGTCATAGAAATGAAATCATCCAACAACTTGCATATTGATCGAGTCGCTTACACAACAATCATCGATGCCTTCTTGAATTTATATTGTTATATGTATCAGAGTTCAATTTATATTGTTATATGGAGAATACAGAGATATGCTATAAGAGGAAAATAGATCGGAAAATATCACCATTATGTTTCTAAACAATTAGGCTTTTGCTGTATGTTTAAGCTTACTGCTAATTTGATTTATGATAATGACTTTCGGTGCATTACATTCACTTATATCTCTTCCTTCATCTTTCTTGTCTACTGCTGGGTTTATGTGAAGGGCATAGCCTCTAGACTTAAGGATAGCGTGAACAGTGCTGGCTCGCTTCTCGACTACTACTATTCAGTTGGAAGTTTAGTCCTTATCGAGGTAATGCAACATGGAGAAATGTCTCATAGTTTCTTTATATTATACCTTACAGTAATTGATACTGATACTCCTTTCCCCTCTTGTCAACCCCTTTAAAGAAATGATAACAAAAGCAGATAAAAAGAAAAGCTGAAGCTTCTCAGTATATATTCTGTATGGAGTTGCTTGTGTGCTTCATAAGGGAATTGGATATCGTTAAGATATGATTTTCTCTGTTTTTTACTTGTGACTTTCTTCTCTGTAGACCAGCTTCTGAAGTTGATGTACACCTTGGAGGTGCTGATTCAATTTTCCGTGCCATAAAGGTTTCAAACAGTTGTTGTTATGATTTAAATATCATTCTTCAATATTTGTTGCTGTAATATTTGGTGTAAAAATGCAAATTGACACTTGAGAGCTCTTGGCAGGCTCTTAGCCAAAGTGATGGAAGATGGCGCTATAGCTCCAATAATCCCGAGTCTAGCACATTTGCTGCAGATGATTATTTTCTATAGAAGACAATAGTCTAGCATTATACTGGAAAAAGTTGTCTATCTGTAAATATGGCTCCCTAAAGTCCCCCCTCTTCTTGCTTGAATGCTTTATCGCTAATTTCTTTTGTTGCTATTTTTTTGGTTAAAATATTCTCCTATAGGAATTGCACTTGAGAGCCTGGCTGGTGTCATTTCATTAGCATCTTCTGGGATTGATCGTTCCTGGTGAGTCATACTTCTCCTTTCTATGGCAAGCCTTCAGTTAGCGCTTGTAATCCTCCTGGTTGGTGCTATTAAAGGGTCGCATAAACCTGAAGCTAGGTGTAGCATAGGTGCTTTCCTTTGCTTAAGGGCACTTATGTGTAGGCGTCAATCTACACATAAGTTTCTCTATTCATAATTGGTCTGTTAATCTAGCCTATTCATCCTTCATAGGCGACATGCCTACCTATCGACTACCAATGGCAACTTACTTCTCAACTTTCTTGTTGGCTTGTTCTTTTCTGAAATTGGTTCACGAAATGAAGACAAGTGCGTTCACAGTTGAAGTAATCTTAGGAAAATGTATGAGAGCAAAATATTCACTGTATAAGTACAAAAAAATGTCTATATGCACAACTATTAAGAAATGAAAATCTCAGTTAACAGAGGAATCGGTCAACCAGAGGCGCTGTATAAGCACTTTCGATGTTAACAGTTCAAAGATCAACCTCTGCTGATCAGGAGGAATTCCTTCCTTGTCCTGAATCTTAGCCTTGACATTATCAATAGTGTCGGAACTCTCAATAGTTGGAATGACTGAAAGATGTTGTGGAATTAAGGAGAATGTATCCACTTATTGGAATTAAGGAGTTCATAGATAGACTGAGTTCATAGAGGAGAGATTCTGAAAATACTGAAAATACAGAGAGATATACAAAGAGGAAATTTAGACTTCAGTGCTAGAATTCCAAAAAATACAAAGACAGCCAAAATTACTACTGTTTCATTGATTTCTTTATTGATTTCTGAAATTTTCCACTTCTGAAATATTTTCTTGTTCATTTGAGATTGAATATGAATTGATTTGAGATTTAAAACTGCTACGAAGTCGGGTCTTGAGTCTGCTTTGTACCACTTGATTTGAGTTGGTTTTCTGCTGATTTTTTCTTGAATCTGGGAGGTGTGTTATTAGTTGGTTTTCTGCTGATTTTTTCATTGGTCTAGCTGTAAGCCCTACACTTATCAACTCATTTATTCATGCTGTTAGTCAAATGAATCTGGTTTCATTTATATTTCCCTTTAATGTGTGTTCTGGATTTGCTGGGGTATAGTTTTAATATAAGCTCATAATTGGCTAAAAATCTGGAGTTACTGGACTACTTATAGGTAGTTACTGCACAAGTTTTTCTATGTTATTGGCTAAAAGTAAGCTTTTCTCCAAGCCCAGTGTTACGAAACAACCACAAAAAGAGAAGATTTGAAAAACTAGTCTGATTTCTACTGCTTTGTTTCAAAAATTTCTGGTCGATTGAGTCGATTTTGGACCTAAATTGAAGTAGCATAAATGTATTGTTAAGTTTGAACAATACCTTTATTTTGTCAATATTTCTAACTGGACCAACTATATCTTGTTGAGCAGCAAAAAGCAGCATCACAGTTGTGTGATAGCTCTGCTTATTTTTACTAAAATTTATTGACCACGTGAAGATTTTGTTTTTCTATTTTGGAGTATGCTTGTCAATTGTTTGGGATCACACACTGTAAATATTTGCTTGAATGCTACTTCTTGTTATAACTAGTGTTAAGTTTCATTGACATTATTGCTGAGTTTTCTGTTAGTCCTTAATGCTACTGCTTGTCGACATATTCTTGACTAACTTTTGGACTATGTTCAATAGCAAATTGACATATTCTTGAGTTTTCTCCAAATCATTTAACATGCTTATTCACTATTATTTGGCATTTGTATGTTAACAGTCTTATCTTGGGGGGTCTAAAGTGGTAAATACCTCTATGAAGTGAACTGTCGCCTGAAAACTGCATTTGTTGGCAGTGAATTCCTTATCTTAAAAGTGATTTATTATTATAACTAAATGCTAGCTTCCTGTCACTGCCTAGAAAAACTTTGTTGGTGTATGAAGTGTTACCATAAATCTTATTGGATATTCTCAAGGAAAACTTGATAGCTGATTTTATCCTTATGATTATACTGACCTAAGAATATCTAAACATAAGGGAACTAGAACCTGGTTTTTGTTGAAATGCCCACTTCTTGCTTCATTTTGCACTGGAAAGAAGCATACCATGTTGTTATTTGTTTAGTTAACTATTGAACATATATAGAATGAAGAATCTTGTTGTGGAAAAAGCAATTTGGTGTCCATCAGAAGCTTTCTCCTCCCATTGCTTACTCTTTTTTTCTTACACTGCTTGCATGCCCTTCTTTATGCTTCATTTTCTTCAAGTTATTTTTTTTTTGTTTTTTTTCTTTTCATTTTTTCAGTTATTAGTTTCAAGTTAGTTTTAAATTTAGAATTTCTTTTGGTTCGCGTTATTACTGATGGACAAATTAAATCCATTGCAAAGCTTTTCTAATTAATTTTTTTTTAATATTGTTGTAGCCTTGTGGATGTTCATCAAAAAGTAGCATAAATGTATTGTTAAGTTTGAACAATACCTTTATTTTGTCAATGTTTCTAACTGGACCAACTATATCTTGTTGAGCAGCAAAAAGCAGCATCACAGTTGTGTGATAGCTCTGCTTATTTTTACTAAAATTTATTGACCACGTGAAGATTTTGTGTTTCTATTTTGGAGAATGCTTGTCAATTGTTTGGGATCACACACTGTAAATATTTGCTTGAATGCTACTTCTTGTTATAACTAGTGTTAAGTTTCATTGACATTATTGCTGAGTTTTTTGTTAGTCCTTAATGCTACTGCTTGTCGACATATTCTTGACTAACTTTTGGACTATGTTCAATTGCAAATTGACCTTCTTCATTTTCAGCATTTATAGTTCGCCAGTTCAGTGCTTTATTTTTCGAGTCAATCTTCTTAGAAAAAACTTGAAAAGGATTATTTTCAAGTGCATCAATTGCAGCTTTAGCTTCTTTAATTAGCCAATCGATGGCCTTACTTGGAGGGTCATAACTTGATATTTATTCTTGAGTATTCTTAGATCGGGTTTTCTTTAAGTGTAATAACTTTATTTATCCTCTTTTGTAGGTGGAGTAGATCAAGAAATGGATGATGAAGACGATGAAGAACTAGACCTTACTTGAGATGAATTTTGAATTGTTATCGATGAATGTTCTAGGAATCTTTTGATACCAACATTTTTTGAAACTTATTTACACTCTTGAAGAACATTAATTTGTTTTATGGATATTATTTGTTTGATGGATAATTTTGTATTATTAATAGTTTCGTTTTATCATGTATTTAAATTTTAGTGTTATTATGTGTAAATATTTATTTATAATAGGTGCTATTTTTTGGCTATTAATTGAACTGATACAATAGCCTACCAGAACCGTTGCGATAGGATACAAATGGCGTTCCAGTAGGCAATGTAAACCGTTGCCATAGGTCCCATAAACTGTTCCAAAATGATATACAGACCGTTCCAAAAATGCATATTTAACCGTTACGATAGCTTAAACAAACCGTTGCTATATCCAACATAACCGTAGCAATAGCTTACATATGTGTTTCTTTAGATAATATGGCAACGGTTAAAAACCGTTGTATAAACAATATAGTAACGGTTTAGAACCGTAACAATTGAAAAAAATAACCGTTCCAATAGAGTAAAGTAAAACCGTTGCCATAGATATATCTATTGTCACGGCTATGAAAACCGTTACACGAACCGTTCCAACAGATCTATGGGGACGGCGGTTGAAGTGACGGTTTGTAAACCGTTCCCAAATCTCTATGGTAACGATTTTCCAGTCTATTGGAACGGTTTTCCAACCGTTACAATAGACCAATTTTTTAGTAGTGACATTTTAACTTTGTTGAGATTTGGATTTGGGTCACATAAATGTGCACCCTAGTTTAGGGGGGTACAATTATTAAATACTCACTTAAAGCTACTAACGCGTTATTATTTTGAGAAGGCCGTGAAAATTCACTAAACGGTCAATCTCGGATTTCTAAGTAAATATATACACTTATGAGAGCCTCATAGCTTTTGCGATTTATTTGGCGAGTCTCGTCTCATTTATTAACAATATAATACTAAAATGACTACATTTCCTATTTTTTAGTTTTAATAAATAAAGAATATTCATAATTAATTTAGAAATAAAAAAATGCAACATTTACCTAATTTATGACAAAAACTTAATGAAACAGATTTTAATCTATGTTTAAACAGAATTTTTTTTTCGAAATTATTTTATTATTAATATTTTTTTTATTTATTATTTTTTGTAAATACGAAATTTCTTAACTTAATAATAAAAGAAACTAATTAGAACAATATTAAAAAAACTTGAATGATAATATATATAAAAAAACCAATAAAATCATTTATTCAAAATTATCAAAATTATAGCCATATTAAAGCTTGTATGGTAAAATTATTTTTTATTCCAAACTGTTCAAAACTAAGTTTATTTTTTAGAAAAACAACAATTATAAATTAACTATAATTTTATTTAAATTCGTTTTTTTTATATTAGCTTAAAGAAAAACATATTATTTGTTATATTTAGATAAATGTTTAATAAAAATAGACATTACTTAAACAAAACTAAAAATATAAGTGCAAAATCAACAATTGATATATATACAAACTAAACCAATTATCCTACAACTAATTTAAACTCATATTTTTAATTTTTACTATTTTTGACTTAAACCCTTGATATTAACTATTTACAACTATTTTCTAAAACCATAATCAACCTTAATTATTTACACCTATATTTTGAGATGGTTAAACTTGAAAAGAAACAGTTCTTGTATTATTGAAAACTCAAATCGTACATAAATGCCTAATTTACGCAAAATAATTAAAATTCGTATTTTTTATTGAACATAATTACATATTAACAACTTAGTTTATTAAAGATAATATTAAAGAAGTTCTAATTAATTCGATACAAGAGAGTAATTCATTCTTCCTAAACAATTTGAACATTAATAAACACATTTATAATTATACTATTTAATATTTATTTTTAGAAGTGAATTATTATTACTACAACAAGGCTTAATTATTTAAAGTTATCACAAACTTACTAGAATATTAATATTGAATTTATTTAAACATAATCTATAAAGGAAGATAGGAATAGAAATTATTTAAAATTTCAGAATTTTCATACTTCCCAAGTATCATTTAAACATAGTTAGGTTATATACCTGATATTGAAATAAAGAAAGGTAGAGGACACAACAACGACACAGCAACAGCAACCCGAAAATTACCCAGTATCCGGATTTAAGCAATGAGAATTAATAACCAGAATTGAACTTCAAAAATTAGACTTTGAAAATGAAAGACTGAAATTTTTTTTTCTTTCAGATTTTTTTTTCGCTTTTTTTGTTTGTTTTTGTTTTTCTTTTCTTCACTATCTCGTAACACTTCTAAGATTTTTCAGATTTTTTTTTCTCTTAATTGTCTTCTTCTTTCTCAAATGAAATCTGATTCTTATATAAGCAAGACCTAAACCTTTTCTTTAGTTAAAAATAAACCACTATTAATTAAAAACTAAAAGTAAGACTTTCACTTTTATTTTATTTTAATCTAACTTTTAATTCCACTACCTTATGTTTTATTCCCCACTATTTTTATTTTAATTATTTCAAAGCATGATTATGTATATTTAATTAATTCTTTTAATACCACTACATTTTGTTTCTCACTCTCTTATTAAAGAAAAAATTATTCTCCACTATACTATTTTATTATTACTTTAGCTACCACTATAAAATATTTTGTCTTCCACACTCATAATATTTTAACAATAATCAAATGGCTAATGGACAAAATAACTTTAATTCAAATAATTGACTACAAATTAATGACCAAAATAACCCCAAAATTATTGAAATTTATTACTATACCCTTATCAGCTATAACCAATTCACCTAAATCAAACAACCAAAATATAGCAAATTTAACCAATTCTTAAACAATTTTTACAACAATTCTAACAATCTTTGATGAACAACCAAGAACAACATGATTTTTAACAACAAAAATTTCTAGATTCATAATAACAACAAACAAGTAACTTTAAATCACTTAAACTTAACATATCAAACAAACTATTTTAATTCTGTAATTAAAATCCGAAATTAGAATTGAGCAAAAATAAAGAACCAAATTCAATCTAATAAACTCAATAATCATCTGAAAATTCAATTTAAATCTACCAACATTACAACCAAGATTTAAGATGCAAAATGATTGAACTATAATATTTCTATATTAACAACTTAACAAAACACATGATTGAAGTAAGAAAAAAAATGAAGATATAATCAAGAACATAATGAATAACAAGTAAGAAACAAAATCAACCATATACTATCTAAATCCGAAAAAATCTTCTGAAATATATATATATATATATATATATATATATATATAGAGAGAGAGAGAGAGAGAGAGAGAGAGAAATGAACAATTAAAACTGGGGGAGGGAACATGCTTCAGGGGTAAAAGATATAAATAGAATATCGGGAATAATAGAGGGAGGAATCAACAGTCTAGCTTCTAAAAAAAAAAAAAAATATATATATATATATATATATATATATATATATATATATATATATATATATATATATATATATATATATATATATATATATATATATATATCTATATAACCAAGAAAAATATATATATTGTCCGAAAAAATAAAAATAAATAATAAAAATAGCAAGAAATATATTCTTCCCGAAAAGAAAGAAAAAAAGAAAGGTAGATGAAGAAGAAGAGCTGCCATGGATGTCGTCGAGCTTCTGCTCGTTGACCAACTCGGAGGAACAGCCATGGCAGACGCATGGAGCTCGACGTCGCCGGCCATGGAAACGAGTTGTCGTCGCATCTTTTCTCGGACAGCTGCCAACGATGCAGCAGTCACGGCGGGGCTGCTGCTCATCGATGGCAGTCACCGCGAGGTTGACGGGGGAGGGGTGCTGCCGTGCTGGTGGCTGGCCAAGTGGGGGGGGGAAGGAGGTAGAAGAAGGAAAGAAAGAATAGTGTCTTGGAGGCTTTTGTGTTATGTGTGTTTTAGGTTTAAGGTTAGTTTGAATAGTGTATAGTAATTAGTATATGGGTTATGGGTTTGGGGTCATGGGTTTGGGTTATGTGATTTTGGGTTGGGTAGAATAGGTTTGGGCCTAAGTTTAAAATTTAAGAAGAGGCCCAATTCCGGATTTATCTTCTCTATTTCTAAAAAATTTTATTTTTATTTATTATGAAATAAAAAAAATGTTAAGATTAAATTATAAAACCCGAAATTATCTTAAAAACACTAATTAACTCATAATAATAATTATTACACAAAATTAGGCGTTAATTAAAATAAAATTACACAAATTGGATATTACAGGCTAAAAATGCAATTGTCACGACCCGGGTTTCCCACCATCGGGGTCATGATGGCGCCTACTAAATGGAAGCTAGGCAAGCCAAATATTAATTACATCTCCATTAATTACCAATTCTTATTATGACTTATTATTAAAAACATATAAATTACAGCGGAATAATCAAAATTAGCGGAAGACTTAGTCAAATATGATAAAGAAAACCCAAACATGATACACTACCCAAGATTGGTGTCACAATACTCACGAACTTCTAAGAATAATACACATAATTGTCTGAAAGAAAATACAAGTTGTTTATCTCGATTACATGAGATAACAGAATGAAAAGCATAGATAGAAGAGACAACGGGTCCTGCGGACGCCTGCAAGGCTACCTCGTAGTCTCGGTAGTCGAAAAATCCACAAGTCGCTACTACCGTTGCTGTTGTCCGTAACCTGTATCTGCGCAAAAAGAGCGCAGAGTGTAGTATCAGCACAACCGACCCCATGTGCTGGTAAGTGCCCGGCCTATCCCAGCGAACTAGTGACAAGGCTAAGGCCAGTCACCCACCTAAACCTGTACAGTTGCAATATAGATATATATATACAATACATTTATAAGGAAATACTCTACTCTGAAATAACAGTCAATAACTCACGATATCCAGAATAATCTAATTAACAGAATAAATCTTACTTTCATGTCTCAATTCATCTCTCATTTCATGTCTCGTGGTAGGCGTACCACCCGCTCCCAACTATCACAGTAATAATATCTTGTGGTAGGCGTACCACCCGCTCCCAACTATCACAGTAATTATATCTTGTGGTAGGCGTACCACCATGTCTCAATTCCTCTCTCATTTCATATCTCGTGGTAGGCGTACCACCCGCTCCCAACTATCACAGTAATTATATCTTGTGGTAGGCGTACCACCCGCTCCCAAATATATCAATAGGCTACCGGCAACTATGGCCAATGCCAAGATTTAAATCACTTTGTGGTCGGCGTGCCACACGATCCCAATTCATAAAAAATATATATTACCGGCATTTAGCCAATAATCTCTATATCAACAATATTTATAATTACCGGTTTTAAACTAATAATTTATAATAATTTCAACAATTTACCTTCATTACCGGTATAACACCAATAACTCTTATTCAACAATTTATTCATAACTAAATTCATATTCCTACAAACTAGGATAGAACAAACACTTACCTCGAAAGTTTACGAACGATTCAATCCGTAGCAATGCCTTTTCCTTTTGAATTTGACTCCAATCCAATCGTATCTATACACAATTGATTTAATATCATCAATTCTACTTAACAAACTAGTTCATATTGCTAAATATGGTTTTTACAACATTCTACCCGGAATAGTAAAAAATCGACCCGGGCCCACATAATCGAAACTCAAGTTTCGAACCAAAATAAGTTCACTCAATCTTCCATGAGTTCAAATATACATTTTGTTCTTAAGTTCGACTCCAAAACGAGGTCTAGATCGCAAATTCTTTGAAAGCCCTAACTATACCCATTTCTCAAATTTTTCAACCAATTTACACATGTTTAAGCCTAAGAATTTGATTGATGTTGATGAAAAATGAAGAAGACGAGTTAAACAATACTTACCCAATGAACTTTGATGAAGAAATGCCTCAAAGATCGCCTAAGAGCTGTGGAGAAGAAAGAATTTTGTGAAAATGGGATAAAATCCCGTAAGTGTTCTGTTTTGGGTATTAAATCACTGGGCGGAAATTTACCCTACGCGATCGCGTGAATTGGGCTGCGATCGCGTAGAGGAAAGACTGGCCTCTTATGCAATCGCGTGCAAAAGGTTGCGATCGCGTGGAGAAAAGATTGGAAGCTACGCGATCGCGTGAGGGTTGCTGCGATCGCGTAGAGGAAACTCACCGGGCAACCTATTTGGCCTATGCGATCGCGTGAACATGACTGCGATCGCGTAGGGGAAAAACTGGAAGCTACGCGATCGCGTGAGGGATGATGCGATCGCGTAGAAGAACTGGCCAATGCTGTGCGATCGCGTGGATGAGGCCGCGATCGCGTAGAACAAAATCCCTCTGCAGAAACAGCAGAATTTCTGCTGTGTTTTCAAATCCAAAAACACCCCGAACCACCTCCGAAACACTCCCGAGCCCTCGGGGCTCCAAACCAAATATGCACACTAACTCAAAAACATCATACGAACTTGCTCGCGCGATCAAATCGCTAAAATAACATCAAAATCAATGGATTGAGCCTTAAAACTCAAGAATTCTTTCAAATTTCATAATTTCCAAAATTTCCAATTTAAGGCCAAAATGCGTCAAACGACGTCCGTTTTCAACCAAACTTTACAGGAACCGGTTAACCAATATATATGACCTGTACCGGGCGTCGGAACCAAAATACGAGCCCGATACCAGTACTTTTTAATAAAAATTCAGTTTCATTATCCTTAAACATTTTCAGAAAACAATTTAAAAGAAAAATTCTTTTACCGGGGTTCTAGGCCTCGAATTTCAATTCCGGGCATATGCCCAAGTTCCATATTTTTCTACGGATTTTCTGAGACCGTCAAATCACGGATCCGGGTCCGTTTACCAAAAATGTTGACCAAAGTCAACCATATCAATATTAATATCAAAATTCTTCAACTTTTTCACATATTTCACATATTTCAACATAAATATTTTCCAACTTTGTGCCCGGACTGTGCACGCAAATCGAGGCAACTATAAATGAGGTTTTCAAGACCTCAAAAGCTCGGAATGATTAATAAAACAAGTGATGACCCTTCGGGTCGTCACAATCTCCACCTCTAAAACAACCGTTCGTCCTCGAACGGACAAAAGAAAGAAGTACCTGAGTCAGGAAAAGATGGGGATAACATCTCCACATATTAAACTCAGACTCCCAGGTCGATGCCTCAGGGGGCCGACCTCTCCATTGTATACAAACAGAAGGAAAATTCCTGGATCTCATCTGACAAACCTGCAGGTCTAGAATAACTACCGGCTCCTCCTCATAGGACAAGTCCTTGTCCAACTGGACAGTGCTGAAGACTAACACATGGGTAGGATCACCATGATAGCTTTGAAGCATTGACACATGAAAAACTGGATGCACGATTGATAAGCTAGGTGGCAATGCAAGTCTATAAACCACCTCTCCCACTCGATCAAGAACCTCAAATGGACCAATATACCTAGGGCTGAGCTTGCCCTTCTTCCCGAACCTCATCACGCCCTTCATAGGCGACACTCGGAGCAATACTCGTTCGCCAACCATGAAATCTACATCTCGAACCTTACGATCCGCATAAGTCTTCTGCTTGGACTGAGCTGAACGCAATCTCTCCTGAATAGTCTTGACCTTATCCAAGGCCTCCTGAACTAAGTCTGTACCCAACAACCGAGCCTCTCCCGGTTCAAACCATCCAACCGGTGATCGACATCGCCTACCATACAACGCCTCATACGGAGCCATCTGGATGCTGGACTGGTAGCTGTTGTTGTAGGCAAACTCTGCTAATGGCAGAAACTGGTCCCACGAGCCTCCGAAATCAATAACACGGGCTCGAAGCACGTCCTCTAGAATCTGAATAGTCCTCTCGGACTGATCATCTGTCTGAGGATGAAAAGTTGTACTCAGCTGAACCTGGGTGCCTAACTCCTGCTGGACC
This sequence comes from Nicotiana noctiflora, assembly GCA_032618575.1. NCBI lineage: Eukaryota > Viridiplantae > Streptophyta > Magnoliopsida > Solanales > Solanaceae > Nicotiana > Nicotiana noctiflora. Next base: position 52,566 of record JASVEL010007446.1, read on the forward strand.
GCTCTCCAGAACCGCGAGGTAAACTGCGTACCCCGATCAGAGATAATAGATACCGGCACTCCATGGAGACGAACAATCTCCCTAATGTAAACCTCTGCTAACCTCTCCGATGAGTAGGAGACAGATACTGGAATAAAGTGTGCTGACTTGGTCAGCCTATCAACAATGACCCAAATAGCATCAAATTTCCTCCGAGTCAAAGGAAGTCCAGTAACGAAATCCATAGTGATCCGCTCCCATTTCCACTCGGGAATTTCAATCCTCCGGAATACACCACCAGGTCTCTGGTGCTCATATTTCACCTGCTGACAATTTAGACACCGAACGACATACGCAACGATATCTTTCTTCATTCTGCGCCACCAATAGTGCTGCCGTAAGTCCTGGTACATCTTCGCGGCGCCTGGGTGAATAGAATACCGCGAACTGTGGGCCTCCGCTAAGATCAACTCTCGAATCCCTTCGACATTGGGCACACAAACTCGACCCCGCAATTTCAATACCCCATCATCATCTAGATTTACCTGTGTGGCACCTCCCCGCTGTACTGTATCTCTCAACTCACGCAAATGAGGATAATCAAATTGCCTCTCACGGATACGCTCAAATAAGGAAGAACGAGCGACCGTGCAGGCTAACACCCTGCTAGGCTCAGAAATGTCTAATCTCACGAACCGGTTAGCTAAGTCCTGGACATCTATAGCTAATGGTCTCTGACTGACCGGAATATATGCAAGACTACCCATGCTGGCAGACTTTCTACTTAATGCATCGGCCACCACATTGGCCTTACCTGGGTGATATAAAATAGTAACATCATAGTCTTTTAGCAACTCTAGCCACCTTCTCTCCCTCATATTCAACTCTTTCTGCTTAAACAAATACTGAAGACTCTTATGATCGGTGTATACTTCACATGCTACACCATACAAATAATGCCTCCGGATCTTCAATGCGTGAATAATCGCCGCCAATTCTAGATCATGCACTGGATAATTCTTCTCATGAATCTTCAACTGCCTCGAAGCATAGGCAATAACCTTGCCATCCTGCATTAACACCGCACCAAGCCCAATACGGGAAGCATCACAATAAACAGTATAAGGTCCCGTACCTGTGGGTAAAACCAATATCGGTGTTGTGGTCAAGGTTGTCTTGAGCTTTTGAAAGCTCGCCTCACATTCATCGGACCATTCAAATTGAACACCCTTCTGGGTCAATCTGGTCAGTGGGGTTGCAATAGACGAAAATCCTTCTACGAATCGGCGATAATAGCCCGCTAACCCCAAGAAACTCCGAATATCCGTGGCTGATGTCGGTCTAGGCCAGCTCTTGACTGCCTCAATTTTCTTCGGATCAACCTGAATACCTGCTGCCGTCACAATATGACCCAGGAATGCAACTGAACTTAGCCAAAATTCACACTTTGAAAATTTTGCATATAGCTGGCTATCTCTCAGAGTCTGTAAGGCCACTCTGAGATGTTGCGCATGCTCCTCCTGACCGCGGGAATATATTAATATGTCATCAATGAAGACTATTACAAACAAGTCTAAATAAGGCCGGAACACCCGGTTCATTAATTCCATAAAAGCTGCTGGAGCATTTGTCAACCCAAAAGACATGACCAGAAATTCATAATGTCCATACCGAGTGCGGAACGCTGTCTTAGGGACATCGGATGCCCTAATCTTCAGCTGATGATAGCCAGATCTCAAATCTATCTTTGAAAATACCTTGGCACCCCTGAAGCTGGTCAAATAAATCATCAATTCGCGGAAGTGGATATTTATTTTTGATAGTCACCTTGTTTAACCGTCGATAGTCAATGCACATTCTCATCGAACCATCTTTCTTCTTTACAAATAATACAGGTGCACCCCACGGCGAAACACTGGGCCTAATGAAACCCTTTTCAAGTAAATCCTGCAATTGTTCCTTCAATTCTTTTAACTCCGGCGGAGCCATACGGTATGGGGGAATGGAAATGGGCTGAGTGCCTGGAGCCAAATCAATGCAAAAATCAATGTCCCTATCGGGCGGCATACCTGGTAAGTCCGAAGGAAATACTTCAGGAAATTCGCGAACCACAGGCACAGAGTCAATAGAAGGAACCTCAGCACTAGAATCACGGACATAGGCCAAATAAGCCAAGCATCCCTTTCCAACCATACGCTGAGCTTTAACATAAGAAATAACATTACGGCTAGTATGACCCGAAATTCCTTTCCACTCTATACGAGGCGAATTCGGCAGGGCTAAAGTCACAGTCTTGGCATGGCAATCTAAAATAGCATGATACGGAGATAACCAGTCCATGCCTAGTATAATATCAAAGTCCACCATATTTAGGAGTAATAAATCAGCACGGGTCTCGAGACCCTCAATTACTATAATACATGACCGATGAACTCGATCAACCACAATAGAATCGCCTACTGGTGTAGACACATGAACAGGAACACTCAGTGGATCACTGGGCTGAATCAAGTATGGTGCAAAATAGGAAGACACATATGAATATGTAGACCCTGGGTCAAATAATGTTGATGCCTTTCTATCACAAACCAAAATAATACTTGTAATGACAGTATCAGAAGACTCAGCCTCTGGTCTGGCGGGAAGTGCATAACATCGGGGCTGTGCCCCACCACCCTGAGCAGTATCTCTAGGACGATCAGCTGCTGGCTGGTCTCTACCTCTATCGGTCCGAGCTCCACCTCTATGACCTCTACCTCCACCTCTATGTCCTCTACCTCCGCCTCTAGCCGGCTGGGCAGGCTGTGAGGGAACTGGGGCCTGAATCATGGCACGAGAACCCTGCTGATGAGATCTGTCAGAAGCTCGAGGGCAATACCTTGCAATGTGCCTAAGATCACCGCACGTAAAACAAGCCCTCGGCTGCTGAAAATGGCGAAGTGGTGGTGCACTGATAGGCTGCTGATCAGAGTAGCGTGGCCGAGAATTACGATCACCTGAAGCATCATGAGAAACCTGAAGAGCTGACTGATAAGGCCTAGGAGGATGGCCTCTATCATAAAAATCTCTATCTCCGGACGAGGTACCACTGAATCTACCCGAATTACGAGATCTCTTATCTGATCCATGTCTCGCTCCCTGTGACAGAGCCATCTCGATCCGGCGGGCTGCATTAGCCGCCTCCTGAAAAGTGATTTCAGTTCCTGCCCCCATAGCCATCTGTAGCCGAATTGGCTGATTCAAGCCATCAATAAACCTCCTCACTCTCTCCCGATCTGTGGGAAGTATGATAATAGCATGACGAGCCAGGTCCACGAACCTAGTCTCGTACTGTGTGACAGACATAGAACCCCGATGAAGACGCTCAAATTGTCTGCGCATAACCTCCCGCTGAGTTGCTGGAAGGAACTTCTCCAAGAATAATTCTGCAAACTGCTCCCAAGTCAAAGATGACGATCCCGCTGGCCTGGTTAGACAATAATCTCTCCACCAAGTCTTGGCGGAACCGGATAACCGAAAAGTAGCAAAATCCACACCATTAGTCTCCACAATACCCATAGTACGGAGAACTTCGTGGCAGCTGTATAGGAAATCCTGTGGATCCTCTGAAGGAGTGCCACTGAATGTGGTAGTGAAAAGCTTGGTAAACCTGTCCAATCTCCACAACGCGTCAGCAGACATGGCTGCACCATCATTAGACGGAGTCGCAATAATAGGCCGAGCTGCCTCAACTGGCTGAATCACAGGAACCTGAGCCTGGGGAATCACTGGCTCCGGAGTGCGCGTAGCAGGAGTCTGATTACCTCCTCCAGCCTGAGAAGTGGCTGGTGCTACCGGTAATAAACCTGCTCTGGTGATATGATCCATAAAACCCGCTATACGGACCAAAGCATCCTGTAGATCCGGTGAAAACACAGCTCCTCCTGGGACCTGAGCTGGGCCTACCGGAGCTGCTGGGGCTGGAACTTCCTCCTCGATATGAACCTGAGGTTCTGCCACTCGTGCTGCTGCTCGGGGTTGAGCTCTGCCCCTACCTTGTCCTCTAGGACGACCTCGACCTCGGCCTCTACCCCTAGCGGGAGCTGCCGCTGCTGGGACCTCGAGCTGCTGGTTAGTAGATGAGGATGCACGTGTCATTACCATCTGCGGAAAAACAGAGTAGAAGTTCAATTAACATTTAAAAGATCAAGTCGCACAACTGGAAAGAATAAAGGGAATATTTTCCTAACTCCGTAGCCTCTGGAGGATAAATACAGACGTCTCCGTACCGATCCTTCATACTCTACTAAGGTTGTTCGTGAGTTGTGAGACCTGTGCAACCTAGTGCTTTGATACCAACTTGTCACGACCCGGGTTTCCCACCATCGGGGTCATGATGGCGCCTTCTAAATGGAAGCTAGGCAAGCCAAATATTAATTACATCTCCATTAATTACCAATTCTTATTATGACTTATTATTAAAAACATATAAATTACAGCGGAATAATCAAAATTAGCGGAAGACTTAGTCAGATATGATAAAGAAAACCCAAACATGATACACTACCCAAGACCTGGTGTCACAATACTCACGAACTTCTAAGAATAATACACATAATTGTCTGAAAGAAAATACAAGCCGTTTATCTCGATTACATGAGATAACAGAATGAAAAGCATAGATAGAAGAGACAACGGGTCCTGCGGACGCCTGCAAGGCTACCTCGTAGTCTCAGTAGTCGAAAAATCCACAAGTCGCTACTACCGCTGCTGCTGTCCGTAACCTGTATCTGCGCAAAAAGAGCGCAGAGTGTAGTATCAGCACAACCGACCCCATGTGCTGGTAAGTGCCTGGCCTATCCCAACGAACTAGTGACAAGGCTAAGGCCAGTCACCCACATAAACCTGTACAATTGCAATATAGATATATATATACAATACATTTATAAGGAAATACTCTGCTCTGAAATAACAGTCAATAACTCACGATATCCAGAATAATCTAATCAACAGAATAAATCTTACTTTCATGTCTCAATTCCTCTCTCATTTCATGTCTCGTGGTAGGCGTACCACCCGCTCCCAACTATCACAGTAATAATATTACTTTCATGTCAAATTCCTCTTTCATTTCCTGTCTCGTGGTAGACGTACCACCCGCTCCCAACTATCACAGTAATTATATCTTGTGGTAGGCGTACCACCCGCTCCCAAATATATCAATAATTATATCTTGTGGTAGGCGTACCACCCGCTCCCAAATATATCAATAGGCTATCGGCAACTATGGCCAATGCCAAGATTTAAATCACTTTGTGGTCGGCGTGCCACACGATCCCAATTCATAAAAAATATATATTACCGGCATTTAGCCAATAATCTCTATATCAACAATATTTATAATTACCGGTTTTAAACCAATAATTTATAATAATTTCAACAATTTACCTTCATTACCGGTATAACACCAATAACTCTTATTCAACAATTTATTCATAACTAAATTCATATTCCTACAAACTAGGATAGAACAAACACTTACCTCGAAAGTTTACGAACGATTCAATCCGTAGCAATGACTTTTCCTTTTGAATTTGACTCCAATCCAATCGTATCTATACACAATTGATTTAATATCATCAATTCTACTTAACAAACTAGTTCATATTGCTAAATATGGTTTTTACAACATTCCTGCCCGGAATAGTAAAAAATCGACCCCGGGCCCACATAATCGAAACTCAAGTTTCGAACCAAAATAAGTTCACTCAATCTTCCATGAGTTCAAATATACAATTTGTTCTTAAGTTCGACTCCAAAACGAGGTCTAGATCGCAAATTCTTTGAAAGCCCTAACTATACCCATTTCTCAAATTTTTCAACCAATTTACACATGTTTAAGCCTAAGAATTTGATTGATGTTGATGAAAAATGAAGAAGACGAGTTAAACAATACTTACCCAATGAACTTTGATGAAGAAATGCCTCAAAGATCGCCTAAGAGTTGTGGAGAAGAAAGGATTTTGTGAAAATGGGATAAAATCCCGTAAGTGTTCTGTTTTGGGTATTAATTCACTGGGCGGAAATTTACCCTACGCGATCGCGTGAATTGGGCTGCGATCGCGTAGAGGAAAGACTGGCCTCTTATGCGATCGCGTGCAAAAGGTTGCGATCGCGTGGAGAAAAGATTGGAAGCTACGCGATCGCGTGAGGGTTGTTGCGATCGCGTAGAGGAAACTCACCGGGCAGCCTATTTGGCCTATGCGATCGCGTGAACATGACTGCGATCGCGTGGGGGAAGAACTGGAAGCTACGCGATCGCGTGAGGGATGCTGTGATCGCGTAGAAGAACTGGCCAATGATGAGGCCGCGATCGCGTAGAACAAAATCCCTCTGCAGAAACAGCAGAATTTCTGCTGTGTTTTCAAATCCAAAAACACCCCGAACCACCTTCGAAACACTCCGAGCCCTCGGGGCTCCAAACCAAATATGCACACTAACTCAAAAACATCATACGAACTTGCTCGCGCGATCAAATCGCTAAAATAACATCAAAATCAATGGATTGAGCCTTAAAACTCAAGAATTCTTTCAAATTTCATAATTTCCAAAATTTCCAATTTAAGGCCAAAATGCGTCAAACGACGTCCGTTTTCAACCAAACTTTACAGAAAGCGCTTAACCAATATATATGACTTGTACCGGGCGTCGGAACCCAAATACGAGCCCGATACCAGTACTTTTTAATCAAAATTCAGTTTCATTTTCCTTAAACATTTTCAGAAAACAATTTAATAGAAAAATTCTTTTACCGGGGTTCTAGACCTCGGATTTCAATTCCGGGCATATGCCCAAGTTCCATATTTTTCTACGGATTTTCCGAGACAGTCAAATCACGGATCCGGGTCCGTTTACCAAAAATGTTGACCAAAGTCAACCATATCAATATTAATATCAAAATTCTTCAACTTTTTCACATATTTCACATATTTCAACATAAATATTTTCCAGATTTGTGCCCGGACTGTGCACGCAAATCGAGGCAACTATAAATGAGGTTTTCAAGACCTCCAAAGCTCGGAATGATTAATAAAACAAGTGATGACCATTTGGGTCGTCACAGCAATAATACATATTTTTTGTGATTTTATACAATAAACTGAATTATTACTAATTATAAACTTGAATTTTATATAAATACAATGTATTTTTATATTTTTTATTTATTTAAACAAATAAATATGCACATATAAATGCAAACAATTCAAGAAAAATAACACAAAATTCACAAATATTGCAAACAACACAAAACTCTTTTATTTTGAATTTTTGGGAGTAATTCTCGTTAGACAAAAACCATGTGCTCACAATGAACATATGAAATTAATTTTCAATCAAATTCTACAATTAATTTCATGAACAAACACATAATCAACAATATACAAGTATCAAAGTCCAATTAAACTAAAAAAAACTTAATAGAACTCAATAATTAATTGAACTACAAATTAAATATAACAACACTACAATCAAATAAACATCCAAGTGATTAACTACACATTCTTATGTTAAAAACTTAAACAAAATAAATAAACAAGTTTTATGAATAATCTGGAATCATGATGAACAACAAATCAAGAAGATAATCCAGCCAACATACAATAATTTCGGATCTGAAAATACTAACAAAGTATGGACAAGAACAAAAATTGAAATCGACTAACCGGATCGAAACAACGATCATGAGACCAACTTCATTATATATATGTATATACATACATATATATACAAGCAGAAAAAGAAAAAGAGCACGCGATTTTTGCCTAACATGAATTACTCCCACAAAATCAAAACAAAAATTGTCTATTTTTTACGTTGTGTATTTTTGTGAATTTTCGTGTTATTTTTGGTAATTGTTTGCATTTTTATATGCATGATTATATGTGTTTAAATTAATAAAAATACAAAAATAGGTCATATTTACATTTTGATCTAACTTTGCAATTAGGAATAGTTTAAGTTTATTTTACAAAATAAAGAAATCACAAAAATATGTATTTTTTTTGCTTTTCCAGTATTTAATGTCCCAATTGTGTGATTTACATTTAATTGATGTTTAAATTGAGTGTGTTAATTGTTAATATAACTTAATTAGTATTTCTTATAATTTAGTTGATTTTGTAATGTAATTAGAAATTTTTATTTTTATTAGAAAACTAAATTAAAAAAAAAAGATAAGGGAAACAAAATCAAACAAAAGAGTTGAAATGGATTGGGCCATTTGAAAAAAACTGGACCAAGCCCAAACGAACCCTCCGGAAAAACCCGCCCAATACCCGTTATTGGCCCATACCCGGTCAGCCCCATTTAATCTAGGCCGTTGGATCACTTAATCCAACGGTCCAGATTAAAACCCCTATTTTGATACACCAAAATACCCCCAAAACCCCTGCCGCCATCATTTCACCCAAACGACCCTTACCCAAAGCTCCCCTGTAACGCCGCCTCACACCGCCGTCCTCCGCCCGCCTGAATTCGCCTGCGGCGGCGGACGGTGGCCAAACACCACCATTTTTACACCCTAAACTCGCCTCAACCTCCCCGTTCCGATCCCTCTATCAGTTAACTTCGAATCATACCAGATTCTTTCGAATATCAATTGGTAGCCATGAACCTTAGTTAGCCGCCACTGCTTCCTAGTGGCGGCGCCGCCTCCATTTGACCCCAAACTCACACCTTACCCTCACCAGACCTCCCTCATTCCCAAACTACCATTAGTTTCCATCAATTCGAGCCTTAGCCATTCGAACCTCAAAGAACCCTAAAAATTTGGGGTCTGTTTAGAAGATTTTGAGTCTCCAATGGGTTTTAGCCGAGTCGTTCTCATTCGAGAAACACTCGATTACAGCCCGTTTGGCCTCAAAAGTTCGAGTCCGTTCGATCCCAGGTCTTCAGTTTCCAAATTTATCTTCTTAAGGTATTGTCTTTTCCTTTTTCAGTCTTTATTCATTTTTATACTCGTTGGCCAATATAGTTTTGATTTTCTTGTTGATTAATTTTGTTTTCTGCCTCTCCCTCAAAGACCTTTTTATTTGGTCAATTGTTCTTTCTGTTTCGAATGTGTGTGTTATGAAATATGTATTCGCTTCGATTAGTGTCGTCGAATACTTAGTTTCATTTCTCGGCCGAGATTTTTAGAATCACTGTTTTCAGTTTAATTCGTTATCAATGATACATGTTGTGTTTAATTGAATGTTCGTCTAATCTCGTAGAAGTTGTTGTGTAAAACCTCGGGCAGTGTTTTGGTTTGCTTGAATTGAACTTTTTCTGTTTATTGTTTGTTTTGTGCATTGAGTTAGATGTTGGTTTGTTTGTTATAACTGATAATTGATTGTGGTAAAGTATCCACAACTAGTTGTATGAGAATAGTTTCAGAACAATGTGGCAGTAAATTGGAATTGGTTTGTTTAAATCTTTGAATCACTGTTAGATCAAATTTTAGCCTACCTGTAACTTTAAAATCTGAGTGGATTTGGGTATAGCTGTTTAGTTTGCTTAGGAAAATCAGAAAAGCTAATAGTCATGATGCAAGGCACATGGTACAACCTGGTGGAGCCTGCTGTACAGCAAGGTATCCCATCAGCACCATGTGTTTAGCATTTTGTATCAATATCCCATACTTAGACAGGATTTAGTGGTTTAACAGTGGGAATATGATGGGCCGGGCAGAGTTTTATTTTAATTGGACAATGAGTTGTTCCAGGGGATTTTTCTGTTATAAGTAGAAAGAACAGAAACACAGAGGGGACAGAACATTCTCTGGAAAAAATAGATACACACACACACTGGCAGTACATATTAGACTCCCACAGAAAGATCACTAGAATACACTCACTGAATACACAAAACACTCACACTCATAGATACAATCACCGGCATAACACATTGAGAATAGAGAGAGGCACTGGAAAACAGAAACACATTGACACACGTTTGAGAATCTGGAAACAGACACACAAAGAGACATACTCTTACATTCAGAACATATACAATCCCTGGAAGAATACATTGAGAATCTGGCAATACACACACTCACATTGACACTCACTGGCAGAACACTCACATTTAGAATTCCAAGTTGATTTTGAAACCATTCTGGGAATTTTTGGTGGCTGTTTTGATGCTGTTTTGGATTTGATTATCGTTCACACTTTGGTTAGCTGAGTTGGTTGGGTTTTCTTCCGTTTGAAAGTGTTGGTTGCTGCTAGTTGCTGTTGGTGTTGCTGTTTTCTGTTAGCTGTTACTGTCGGAATACTGCGATTGACCTTTTCTTCATCCTTTGAATTCCTATTTTTAGGTACACAATTTGGATTTCGTTGTTGATGTAGACTTGAATTAATCTGGAAATAAGAATGCCCTGCTGATTTTATGCATGGGATCACTGTCTGTTAGCTTCAAATTTAGATTAAATCTTCTATATGTGTACATTAGCTTTTGCAAAGCATATTTGGTTAACTAGAACCGCTGCATGCTTTGATTTAAATCATGGGTTAAAATTAAGTCGGCGTTTTTGATTAGCATGTAAATCTATTTAATTTTAGTGCTATGGTTGAATCATTGTCACATGTTTGTAACAAACTAAATTTTAAATAGAGTTTGAATTAGTTTTGCAATAAGCATGCTTTATAAGTTTTTGTAGCAACAATGGTTCGTAGTAAAACTTTAGTGTTGGGACAAATTTAATTCCCTCACAAGCATGTAATAATAATGGTGGTTTCAAAAACAAAACTTTAGAGTTAACTTGGCAATTCGTTAGTGAGTATCAACTGTCCTAATTTTACGAGTCACGCGCAAATAAATTCTCGATCTAGTTCGGCATTAGAGTTCAAAAGAATGTGTTAAAATCAGGATGTATACACTCATATCTCGATTAAGAGCTTTTATTTGAACCAAATGCAGTCTTTTTAAGAGCTTTTATTTGGCCCTAAGAAAATAAGTCATGGAATAAGGAATTATTTTGCACATGTTTAAATTAGAAAAAATGACAAAACTGTGCGTCTTTACATAAATTGAATTCTTGTTTAATCTGGAAATCAAATTTTTTTGGATAGTTTCAAAGTAATCCGGATACCCTTTTATTTCACCTATTTGTCGAAGTCCGAGTCTATGTTGTAATTAATCTTTCTTTTGGTATGGTTTCAAATTAACAGAGCGGTTTAAAGTTTAATTAGAGCGTATAATTTATAAGCATGTATAAAATCAGGAATTTTTAGCCATTTATAATAATTGAAGCGACCGTGCTAGAACCACGGGATCCGGGGGTGCCTAACACCTTCCTTCGGGTCAACAGAATTCCTTACTTAGAATTTCTGGTTCGCAGACTTCATTTGGAAAGTCGAAAATTTCCTCGATTCGAGATTTAAATAAATCGGTGACTTGGGACACCTTAATTTATTCCAAGTGGCGACTCTGAAATAAATAGAATAATCCCGTTTCGAACATTGTCACTTAAATTGGAAAACCTCCCTTACGCTTCTACCCCCGTGTAGCGGGCGCGCCAAAAGGAGGTGTGACAGCTCTGGCGACTCTGCTGGGGAATTAACAAACCCAGAACCACTGGTTCAGGGTTTAAGAATTCGAGCTTTGAATAATTATTTTATTTGGCTTATTTATTATCTCAGATTTTATTACATGTTTATATTTGATATGCTAAATGTTGCTTTACCGCTTTGATATTTTGTGAATCGTATATAAATTGTGCCGATACCCATTTTTTCTCTTCTGAGTCTTTTGAAATATAATATCGGGCATTTGCTTGACATAGCCCGTTTTTCTCAAGATAGCTGTGGTGCTTGGCATCCGGTGAAGGATTTTGTAGTCACACATGTTTAGGCAGAGAGTTTTGTCAATTAAGCCGGAAAGCCATGCTACCGGTGCACCGACACTCTTCGGCTCGAGTTGTCCGCTCGAGTTAAAGCCAGTCTAGACACTTTTCCAATAGGATGGTGACTTAGAATAACAAAACCTTATGCCGGATCCCCGATAGGAACGTTTATTTGCATCATGTGCATATTTGACTTAGGAGGCTCAACACAGGGTTGGGCCTGTCTAGGACAGGTGTACCTGAAACAAAAAGACCAACTTGTTGCATCTTTCTGTGTGCATTTATTTGTTTCGATCTTACATGCCGACCGGTTTGTTAAAAGAGAGGAAGAAGTGGAAAACATCAGGGTATATGGTCAAAATAGTTTTATGAAAAATAGTTAGTTCTTTGAAAATAAATTCTGAAAAAATGCAAAAAAAAAAAAAAATTCCAAATAAATTTTCTTAATTTTACGAAAATAGTTAGTTCTTTAAAAAATAAATTTTGAAAAAATGCAAAAAAAAATTTCCAAATAAATTTTCTTAATTTTACGAAAATAGTTTAGTTTCTTTGAAAATGATTTTGAAAAAAAAAATGCAAAAATGATTTCTTTGTTTTAGAAATGTTGTTTAAAAATAGTTTGTTTTCTTTTCTTAAAATGATTTTGTTCTTTTATTTTCGAACTACGCAAGTTTGATTCTCACCAAACATGAGATACGTAGGCAACCCATATCGGGCTCAACTAATACTGATTTTTTTAAGGAAAACAATAATAAAAATATTAGAATTAGGATTTTTATTCTTAGTCGAGAGTTAGGAAATTTTGCAAAAATAGCCAAACGCCTCAAAATGGGCGCCGGAGGACTAATTTCGCAGAACAGAATATAGACATCACACTGGTATCCTGTTATACAGCCTTCAAATCTTCTTCAAGTGCTGAAAGGCCGTATTAACAAGATTCGTTTTTTTTATATAACAAAAAAAAAATTGAAAAAAAATCGTATAGTCCATTTTTTATCTTTTCTAGGATCAGCATGACTTCCTCGCAACGAATCGGCCAGAAAAGGGTGAGAGACGAAATGCCACCTATGTTCATGGTCCAAGACAAAACCCCAGATCGGCTCTGTAAATCGTGGACTAGTTTTTCAGCTTGGGAAAGAAATCAAGTTCACAAGCACCTCAAGTTTCTTCCGGACATCATGATGATAAAACCGGACAAAAATGTGATCAGAGCTTTAGTAAGTTTTTGAGACTCAACAAGCAATGTGTTCAGATTCCGGGATTGAGAAATGACACCCACTTTGGAAGAATTGGGCGGACTCACAGGACTCGGAAGAGATTTGCACAAGATGAGACCTGCAGCTCCTAGGCAGATGGGTGTGAATAATTTCTTGAAAAAGTTATGTCTCCGGCGGGTTCCCCTGGGTTGTCTGGAGAACGGTTGGGTGCCACTGGATTATCTCTACGACAGATTTGGTGATAAGAAAGGGTTTGAGAAATTCTCAAACGCTGAATTTGTTAACCAGCTGAATTATGACGCCTGGGGAGATTTAAGAATCTATGCTTTTATGATCGCTTTTTTGGGAACCATGGTTTTTCCCGAACGTGGCGGACGCATCAGAATCCGTTTAGCTGCGGTGGTCTCATATCTACAGAGTAACGAGGAACACACTGTTCTTTCGATGATACTAGGAGACATCTTCCGGGCCTTAACTCGGTGCCAAGAAGGACAAGACTATTTTGAAGGGCTGCAATATCTTATTACAAATGTGGTTTATAGAACATCTCTATCATCACCCAATTGTGATAAACTTCAAAGCAGATTGGCTGAATTATATTCGCTGTCATACAAACAGAGCCGCCCGTTGTAACCTTCCAGAAGACTTGAGGACTTGGCAAGAACTTCTCAACTCTTTGAGAGCCGATCAACTTACCTGGAATTATTATTGGTTCCCTTCCGCCAAAATCATGCATATGTCGACATACCGCCCATTCTACATACTAATGGGTTTCAGGGGGTTTCCAACCATATGCCCCGCTACGTGTCATGCGGCAGTTGGGAAGAGAACATAAAATGGCCCCAATTGAGGATATGCGATCATTTGTATGGGAATTTGTGACGGAAGAGACCCCGAGGGAGACTTATGCACAGAAGGTATGGTTCGGTAGTCGACTCTCCGACATCAACGAGATGGTTGCCGATCGAGAACGGGGAGAAGTGAGTCTCGCTTATCTTGAATGGTTCCACAACCAATCAATACCCGAGCAAAGGTTAGAAAGGTCAGTGAAGTATGCCGTCGATTGGGAGAGAGAAATAGAAGCCAGAGTTAGGGAGGCTGAGCATGAGACATCGCAAAATTTCCAATCTTGCATCAACACTTTAAAAGAAGACAAAGGAATTCTGGAAGCGGCCATGGACATACAACAGGCTGACTTCGATCGGGAAAGGGCCAGCTGGGAGCAGGAAAGAGAAACACTCCAAACTCAAATTCGAGAGATGCAATTGGCCGCAGAGAGGTCAAGGAGGAGTCGGAGTGATCAGATGCTGATAAACGATTTGGAAAGGAAAGCCTTTGAACACCAAGAAGACTTGGAGAAGGCAAAAGCGGCTTTGGTTGCAGTCCGGACAAAATGGAAGAGAGCAGCCCACCAAGAAGCACTCCGTCTACAACAAGTAGAGAAAGACTATGATGCAATCATCGTTGATTTGAGAAAAGCAAATGCCACTCTTAAAGAGCGAACTCTCAGGCAAGTCCAGGATGCTAAAGCAGATAGAGACCGTTGTCACAACTTGATGGCGCGGATGGAAAGGCAAATAGACAGGCTCTTGGACCATATCTCCGGCAACTCTCAAGTATTAGGGGCAAAGAACAGACACATAGGGCAGCTGCTCAGAGAAAAAGACATGATCAGGACCAGGATCAATGAGATCGGGCACTACATTACTATGAGGTGTTTAACCTGCGAACGAGTACCTCGGCATGCCCTCTTCTCTTCAATCATGGAATGTGTCCACCAAGTCATGACAGAATTGGGGAGTATACAGAAAGATCTTACACCAAGAACTGCAGCAAGGCCAAACAATGCCCCCCGGGCGCAAAGATTCGAGGCACTAGAACATGCTTAGAAGAGTCTGTTGTTTTAGAGTCTATTTGTCCTTTTAAAAGTTTTTCTCCATTGTTGTCATTTTGCAAGTGTTTCAAGTTTGAGGTTTGTTGGAATAAAATTCATGAACATTTCATTCATATCTTATGTCTTTTATTTCCGAACTACGCCCGGTCTGATTCATGCGGGGACATGATACGTAGGCAATCCACATAAGATTCGACCATCACTAAAAAATAAATAAATAAAAATAAAAATAAAAAGGGGAAGAAGTTAAAAGAAAAAGAAGATTGATAAAGGATGAAAGTGAAGGAAAATACAAACCGGAATGACGCATCGCAAACGAATACATGTAGCAACATCATCACCCGTATAAGTGCATCACACCCAACGTGAGATTACTTATCTGTTATGTTGTTTCAGACTAACCGTTTGTTTGCCAAACTTCAGGTTTTAGTAAAAGTGGTTGACTTTGTGGTAATCTGGCACCACATTCGTACTTCACAAGGTCCAAAGGAAAAGTTCGGCAGCTTGAAAGTACTCATTCCTATTTTACTAGATCAAAAAAGGGTGCCGACATGTCTTCAGAAATGCATTTAGCAACCATTTCCCGTTTCAGAGGAAAGCTCATTGACAACCATCCCGGCTACTGAGTCGGAAGCTTTGGAGGAGAATAGAATGCTGCGTTGCCGCATGCTCGAGATGTTGGACGATTGGAACAACGGGAAAGAGCCCCCGAGTCCGGTCCCCGGGTTCCCTGAAATTCTTCTCAGGTCAAGCGGTATTACAAATACCCCCATCAATTACCCGCCCACTCTGTTTGGGTATTCTAATGCTACAACCCTCTATGAATCACCCTCCACCTCCCATCCTCGGGTGACACCATATGATACATCTGCAAGAACGTCGATTGAGTTGCCAGTTCCAGTCACAACGCGCCCCACCGCACATGCTCCTTTCTTCGACTTCGCATCCTTTACATTCCCAGCACCACCGCTTACACGAGACCATACCCAGGTTGCAGCCAATATATATCCTCAGCCACCTCGATATGAGTTTCTACCAAGCCAAAATCCAAAGGCCCCCGAGCAGGATGAGATGGAAAAAAGAATGAGGAGTTTGGAACAAAGCCTGAAGAACATGCAAGGTCTAAGTGGACATAAAAGTGTATCTTACGCCGATCTATGCATGTTCCCGCACGTCCACTTGCCATCAGGTTTTAAGACACCAAAGTTCAAAAAGTATGACGGGCATGGCGACCCCATTACTCATTTGAAGAAATACTGCAATCAATTGCGGGGTGCCGGCGGCAGGGAAGATTTGTTGATGGCATACTTCGGAGAAAGTTTGGTTGGAATAGCATCAGAATAGTATATGGATCAAGACATATCTCGATGGCACATCTGGGATGATCTGGCCAGAGATTTTGTGAAACAATTCCAATACAACATCGATATTGCGCCGGATAGGAATTCTCTATCGAACTTAAAGATGAAGCCCTCAGAAAGCTTCAGAGAATATGCCATCAAATGGCGAGAGCAAGCATCTAGGGTAAAAACCCCTATGGACGACATTGAAATGGTCACGACTTTTCTCCAAGCTCAAGAGCCGGACTACTTTCAAAATATGATGTCGGCGATGGGAAAACCTTTCGCCGAAGCAATCAAAATCGGAGAAATGGTAGAAAATGGCTTGAAAACAGGACGAATTTTGAGTCAAGCGGCCATTCGGGCAACTTCCCAAGCCATTCAAGGCGGGTCTGGAGGGATGCCTAGAAGCAAGAAAAAAGAGGAAACTGCCATGGCGGCAGTAGAAGATAGGAGATATCGGACTTCAAGACAAGTATTCTCCGACAGGGCCCCCCAGCATTACTATCCACCTCACAGCATGGCTTATGCTCCTCCGCCTCCACCTTATGCAGTCATGAACATTCAACCTCTGGCACGGCCACGGCCACCAGCCAATAGGAATCCACCTCCTTTCCAGAGAAACCAACCCCCTTACCCAAACCAGTATAATCCACGGCCAAACAACACCCGACACCGTGAGCAACCCAAAATGAGCATTACACCGATTGGGGAGCCATATTCCACTCTTTTCCCAAAACTCAGGCAAGAAAACCTATTGCAGCTTGTTCCGCAGAACAGGCAGAATCCAGATTCTCCTGCCTACCAGAGAGGAATATATTGTGCATATCATTCGGGTGTCGAAGGACACAATACTGACAATTGTTGGACATTGAAAAAGGCAGTGCAAGAATTGATCAATCAAGGGAGGATTGTCTTCGCAGATGAAGACATCCCAAATGTGACAAACAACCCATTACCAGCCCACAACAATGGGCCAGGTGATTGGAATGATTTGTGACGACAAGGAATTTGACCCAGCTTTGAAAGCGATAATCGCCATCGCCAACATAGAGAAGCGGCTTGAAGCTCCCCCGAAATAAGAGAAAATGGGGAAAAAGGTTGAAGTTCTTGAAACTAAATTTGAAAAGACGATTGAATTGAAAGCATCGTCTCAGAAGAGTGGAGTCCTTTACCTCCCACGAGGTCGGGTGGAAAGACCATTGTCAATAGGTGCCCCCAAGAAGTTCCATTTAAAGAGAGAAACATCGATGTATGTACCAAAGGGAACTCATGTGGCCCGAAAACCAGATGAACCTGTGGTTATTGCACGCGTGCAACAAAAACCAATGATAGATCCCTCCGCAGTACCCTGGAGCTACCAACGAACACTTGTTACGCGCAAAGGGAAAGAGATTGCGGGAAATTCATCCGAGAGCGTCCTAGGGCAGAAATACTTAAACACACAGGAGGTAAATAACGCCACACAAAGGCGTTTCCCGTCAAAGAAACCTGTAAGTGCTGAAGAGGCAGAGGTCTTTTTTCAAAAGATGCAAATGCCTGATTATGAGGTGATAGACCAACTGCGTAAATGCCCAGAGCAGGTGTCGATGTTGTCCCTTCTAATGAAGTCTATTGAACATCAAAAGGTTTTGTTAAAAGCTTTGAATGAGGCGTATGTTCCCATTGAGACTTCATCCGAACTTGAAAGAATGACAGAGAGATTCTTCGCGATCAATCAGATTTCTTTCAGTAAAGCCAATTTGCCTTTGGAAGGTGCCGCCCACAACAAAGCTTTGCATTTGACTGTCAAAAGCGAAGGCTACTACATGAAGAGGGTCATGGTTGACGGGGGTTCAGGGGTAGACATATGCCCGCTTTCCACTTTAGGCCGCATAGACCGAAAGGATTCGGCCTAACAACATATGTGTGCGAGCTTTTGACGGTGTGAAAAGAGATACTGTCGGAGAGATTGATGTAATTATGACCATCGGCCCGGTGGACTTCGAAGTGACATTCCAAGTTTTGGATATGGACACTTCTTACAATTTTCTTCTAGGGAGACCATGGATTCATGCGGCCGGAGCTGTGCCCTCTACCCTCCATCAGATGTTAAAATTTGAGCACAAGGGACAAGAGATCGTGGTCCACGGTGAAGACGAGCAATCAATTTATCGAGATCCATCCATCCCTTGCTTAGAAGCGGAAGCGGGAAGCGAAAACATTGTCTATCAAGCTTTCGAGATTGTGTTGGCGGATCAACACGAAGAAGGGAACCCTCTCCCCCAACCTTTTTTGTCTAATGCCTCCATCATGGTGGCGAAAGAAATGATTAAACATGGCTTCCAGCCAGGAAAAGGTTTGGGAAAGTCCCTACAAGGAGTGCCGAAGCTGATAACTTTACCTGTAGCTGAAAAGTTTTTCGGAGTGGGCTTTCGCCCAACCCCCGAAGACGAGAGATGGGCCAACAAGAGAAAGGAGAAAGGATGGGTTCTGCCGCAACCATTGCCACATCTGTACCAAACTTTTGTCCGACCAAGGTACAATGAAGAAGAAGAAGACGAGGTCTTCACAGCGGAGGAAATTGAAGAAATATGCGGGGCCATGAGGCAAATGCTCTATGATGTTAATATGGTCCAATCGGGAGAAGGAACAAGAACCGCTGAGGTGCTGTATGTGGGCCCTGAAGCTAAATTGCAAAATTGGAAAGCCACACCCTTCCCAATCAGACGGGAGTTCTGGTAGATTTGTCCTGTCGTTTTTCCTTCATCACAAGTTACTTCAGGACGTAGCTTGGATGTTTCTTTGTTTTCTTGTATTTTTGGTTTCCCCAATGTAATTTTGTTTGTTTTCAGAAAATTCCAAGAAAATAAAATAAATATTTCCTCATTTTTGCACTCTTTCTAATTTTGTTATTTATTCTTCCTTTTCGGTCCTAATAATGCGGCTTTAAATAACATGACATGCTTGCGGAACTCATGCTCAAATCCGAACACGCCACCTAATCTGGAAATAATGAACCAAGAACCGGAATACGATGAAGACGAGGCTTTTAGGGAAATAAATCGAGAATTGGAACATTTCGAGAATAAACCTAAGCCAAACTTGAATGACACCGAACCGGTTAATTTGGGAACTGATGAAGAGGTCCGAGAGACCAAGATAAGCATCCACACATATGAGAAAACACGAGATGCAATAATCCAACTCTTGTTTGAATTTAAAGACGTGTTTGCTTAGTCTTACGACGACATGCCAGGATTGGGAGCTGATCTAGTGGTGCACAAATTACCAATCTACCCTGACTGTCGCCCAGTGCAACAGAAGCAAAGAAAGTTCAAGACTGACATCAGTGATAAAATCAAAGAAGAAATCACTAAGCAGTTGAAAACGGGGGTAATTCGAGTGGTACAATACACCACGTGGTTGGCTAATGTTGTGCCCGTGCCAAAGAAGGACGGAAAAACTCGAGTGTGTGTTGACTACCGAGATTTGAATAAAGCGAGTCCTAAAGATAACTTTCCTTTACCGAACATCCACATCCTTGTTGATAATTGTGCCAAACATGAGATACAGTCGTTCGTGGATTGTTATGCGAGATATCATCAAGTGTTGATGGATGAAGAGGACGCCGAGAAGACTGCTTTCACCACACCTTGGGGGACTTACTGTTACCGAGTCATGCCATTCGGCTTGAAAAATGCAGGAGCAACATACATGAGAGCTATGACTACCATTTTCCACGACATGATGCATCAGGAAATAGAGGTGTACGTGGACGATGTGATCATCAAATCCAGAACTCAAGGCGATCATGTGCGAGACTTGAGGAAATTCTTTGAGAGGTTGCGAAAGTACGATTTGAAGCTGAATCCAGCCAAATGCGCTTTTGGAGTCCCGTCAGGTAAACTTTTGGGTTTCATAGTCGGTAGAAGAGGTATTGAATTAGATCCCACAAAGATAAAATCCATCCGGGATTTACCTCCTCCCAGAACAAAGAAAGACGTAATGAGTCTTCTAGGCCGACTAAACTACATTAGTAGGTTCATCGCTCAGTTGACTTCCACATGTGAACCCATATTCAAGTTGTTGAAGAAAGACGCTGCAATCAAATGGACAACCGAATGCCAAGAAGCTTTTGACAAGATCAAAGAATATTTGTCAAACCCTCCAGTCTTAGTCCCGCCAGAGCCAGGGAGACCTCTTTTCTTGTATTTAATAGTCTTGGAAAACTCTTTTGGTTGTGTTCTCGGACAACATGATGCGACGGAGAAGAAAGAGCAGGCGATTTACTACCTGAGCAAGAAATTCACTAGTTATGAGGTCAAGTACACTTTGCTTGGAAAGAACGTGTTGTGCTTTAACTTGGGTCGCTCAGAAATTGAGACACTACCTCCAAGCCCATACGACTCACCTCATTACTCGGTTGGATCCTTTGAAGTATATATTCCAGAAACCGATGCCCACCGGAAGATTGGCAAAGTGGCAAATCCTGCTCACCGAGTTTGACATAGTCTATGTCACTCGCACGGCAATGAAGGCCCAAGCATTGGCAGACCATTTGGCCGAGAACCCGATTGACGAAGAGTATCAACCATTGAATACCTACTTTCCTGATGAAGAGGTAAATACGACAGAAGTTGTTTCGGAAGACAATCATGCTTGGAAAATGTTTTTCGATGGGGCGGTAAACGCTAAAGGTGTAGGGATTGGGGCAATCTTGATCTCTCCTGCTGGTCAGCATTACCCAGCCACGGCTAGGCTCCGTTTCTTTTGCACGAACAATACAGCTGAGTATGAAGCTTGTATCATGGGTATGAACATGGCAATTGATCAAGGTGTCGAAGATTTGTTGATCATGGGAGATTCAGATTTAATTATCAAACAATCTCAAGGTGAATGGGAAACTCGAGACGTTAAACTCCTCCCTTATCGACAGCGCACGTGAATATCCTTGGCAAGCGATTTGCATCGATAGAGTTCAGGTATATCCCACGATGTCACAATGAACTAGCCGACGCACTTGCCACTTTAGCTTCAATGCTACCTTATCCGGGCAACGCCCATGTCAATCCCTTGGAAATTCAAATCAGGGAAAGCCACGGTTATTGCAATGCAATCGAAGAAGGACCAAGCGTCAAACCATGGTATTACAATATCAGGAGATTTCTGAAAACGCAAGAATACCCAGAACATGCTACTGGAGATCAAAAGAGGACCATTAGGAGACATGCAGGTGGTTTCTTTTTGAGCGGCGAGGTCATGTATAAAAGAATCCCAGATCTTAACCTTTTAAGGTGTGTTGATGCCAAAGAAGCAGGAAGAATCATGCACGAAGTACATGCAGGAATATGCGGACCTCATATGAATGGGTATGTTTTAGCCAAGAAAATCCTTCGAGCAGGTTATTATTGGATGACCATGGAGAAAGATTGTTTCGGTTTTGTCCGAAAATGCCATCAATGTCAGGTACATGGAGATCTGATTCATGCACCTCCAACTGAGCTGGATCCTATGTCAGCGCCGTGGCCATTTGTCGCTTGGGGAATGGATGTCATCGGCCCGATTGAGTCGAAAGCTTCGAATGGACACCGATTCATACTAGTGGCTATCGATTACTTCACAAAATGGGTCGAAGCCGTCACTCTCAAATCAGTCACTAAGAAAGCTGTGGTGGATTTTGTACACTCAAATCTTATCTGTCGTTTTGGTATACCTGCAACTATCATCACAGACAATGCTGCGAATCTGAATAGTCATTTGATGGAAGAAATATGCGAGCAATTCAAAATAACGCATAGGAACTCCACTCCTTATCCGCCCAAAGCCAATGGTGCCGTGGAAGCAGCGAACAAAAACATTAAGAAGATTTTGAGAAAGACAATCCAAAGTTCTAGACAATGGCATGAACAATTACCGTTCGCTTTACTGGGATACCGTACTACAGTACGCACATCGGTAGGAGCAACTCCATACCTGCTAGTCTATGGATCACCTCAAAATACCTTTTAGATAAAAAGATATGATCTTCCAAAGTAGGGCCTGCGTGACAGAAATTTCCTCTTTGCGATCGCGAAGCCATCTATGCGATCGCGATTCATTAGTTCTTTTCTCAGATTTTACTCACCGCGATCGCGACCAATACCCCGCGATCGCGTAGAGCACTGCTGTAGCCAAAAACCAGCAGTGAAAAATGGCCTAGAAATGATCCGAAACCACCCCGAAACTCACCCGAGGCCCTCGGGACCTCAACCAAAAACACCAACACTTCCTATAACCTTATTCAAACTTGTTCCAATCATCCAAACACGTCCATAAACACAAAAATTATCAATTTACAACGGATTCGAGCCTAAATTTCTTAAAACTTTCCGAATTGCACATTCGATCTAAAACCCGACCAAATGACGTCCGAATGACCTGAAAATTTGCGGACATATCCAAAATCACATAACGAAGCTACATAAATTGTCGGAATTCCATTCCGACCCCCGGATCAAAATCTCACCTATCGTTCGGATTCGCCAAAATTTCAAACTTCGGCATTTCAAGCCTAATTGAGCTACGAACCTCCAAAATACTTTCCGAACGCGCTCCCAACCCCGAAATCACCTAACGGAGCTAATGGAACCATCGGATTTTCGTTCCGAGGTCGTCTTAACACTGTTCCGGCTACGGGCCATTTTCTAGCTTTAAAGCTCTCATTTAGGGACTAAGTGTCCCAAAATACTCCAAATTTCAGAACCGACTCTCCCGGCAAACCACAATAGCAGAAATGAACTTAGGGGAACAGTTAAATTGGGGATTGAGGCATAATTTTCTAAAACGGCCGGCCGGGTCGTTACATCTTCCCACACTTAAAAGATTCGTTCGTCCTCGAACGAGCATAGAAAACATATCTGGAGTAGTGAAAAGTTGAGGGTACTGGCTGCGCATATCATGCTCGGTCTCCCAGGTCGCCTCCTCGACCGGCTGGCCCCGCCACTGAACCTTTACTAAAGCGATGTTCTTTGACCTTAGCTTCCCGACTTGCCTGTCTAGAATGGCTACTGGCTCCTCAACATAAGACTAATCCTCGTCTAGCTGAACATAAGTGAAATCCAACACATGTGACGGGTCACCATGGTACCTCCGGCATAGAGGCATGAAATACGGGATGGACTCCGGCTAGGCTGGGAGGTAAGGCCAACTCATAAGCAACCTCCCCAACATGCCTCAAAATCTCAAAAGGGCCAATAGATCTAGGACTCAGCTGGGCACATTAGCCTGATATAATCTGAAGATATTCCCCCTTGTTCAACAATTAAGTCTTAGAGCCTAATTCCAACATCCGGAATTCTATGTCAGGCTTGTTTTCATCAAGAGATCACTCAATATTCCTCAAACATGATTGCATAACCTTGCTGGATTCTTACCTTGCAACACTAAATCCACAGGACCACGATAATATTTTATGATCAAATTAGCCAAAAATTCAACGAATCGGATGCTCCCATTGCACCTCACGATCTACATAGGTCTCGTTCCAACTTTTACAATATTGACACGACGGAAGAGATGTGTCGATATCCATAACCAACTACTGAATCAACAATTCATTGGATATATACTCCTGACAGGATCCATTACCTTGTCCTAAACTAGAGGATGATCCTTTCCTCTATAATATACTTCATATAATCAGTTTGCACTGACCCCAAATCACATAATCTCATCTCACCCAGTACGAACTGCTCAGGCAATAAGTCACATCAGACATAATCAAAAGTCCCACAAGATGACACAATGTGCCAGTAGGCTACTGATTCGTACGTGATACAAAAGGAAGGCGAACACTAGAGAGAACTATTCAACTCTCACATTAACATGGACCTCCTCAGAAAATAGGAAACAGAACACATAAAAGCAATTATAGACACTAAAATAAACATCATACTGTTGCGGCGTGCAACCCGATCCCAACAATATGACCATGACGGCGTGCCACCCGATCCCAACAATATAACCATGGCGGCGTGCCACCCGATCCCAACAATATAGACTCACACAAAGAGTCATATGTCGAGCCGAATAGCTCATCACATCAAAATACTGAATATCGATCATAAGCACACTAAGGTGCATGATATCAGACTCAATGAAAACATATAGCGCTATAGGCTATGAACTCAAGCACAACCGAGGTGCGACATAAGATATGAGCCTCAAGAGCCATCATGCTCATATAACATCACCGCTGAGCGGAACCTCAACACATAAGGAACTTACCAAGCCGTCGCACACTCATACGGCGCAATATATCTTTACTTGAATTAACTAACCGCGAAATAAGACCGCGACTATCCCTCCATAAAGGGCGCATTGCCGGAAGAAACATAACTGGCCTGACGCAAGGCTCACTTCCACATTTAAATCTAACCACCGACCTTAAGTCTATCCTGGTCGTGCCAAGCTAAGTCAATAATATTTCACAGGTCTATAACCCACTAAGCAGAGTGCCCTCCAGGCATAAGTTCTCAAATGGATGATATCACCAAAATCCTCATACTTGGTTTAAATTTCTAACCAATCAAGTGACTATAAGTCACACCTATACAATCTTCTTGTGGGTCAAGCTCCCACCATCTTTCGAATAATTAAACGGACCTGCACATTCAACCCATCGGCTGCACTAACACTGAAAAGCGATCATGAGTCCCTAACCGGGATGCAAAGCCTTTCTCATAGAACACCGATCTCAAATGATACTGATGTTAATACCCATCTTACTCAAAACAGTGACACTCTTTCCCTGCTCATCCGAGCTCTTTATATCACATTCATTGACCAAATTGTGACCTTGGTCCTTACTTCAAATTTTCATACTACTCACTACACCCCACGTGCCGATATACGATAGGCACAATTTCCATCATAGCTCTAGAACTGACGATAGGCTAATACTTCATCACATAAGACTTTTCATTAAGCTCACCGCAGGAGAACTATAACAACATATGGCGAATTCTCATAACCATGGAATATGCCAATCCATAAGTAGTGGTCCAAGCCACCATAACCCTTCCCGAGATCTGCCTACTCATAACAAGCCCTTAACAGAAGAATACTTCAGAATAACATCAATCACTGCGGCCGACAAGTCTCAAATGCACCGCTACAAATCACATGCATAATTCGATCACGTTGCATGAACCGATCATTGACACTAATACGCCAACTCAACTATAGGCTGATCAATCTACTTCCTTCCAGGTTATCCTTGATTGCCTTAGAAATGTTAATATCTTCCTTCAATACCTAACTTATTCCAACCGCACTTACCCCGAGTGACCTTAAATCATGAGGCCATGCTATCTTAAGAACGACGACCATTTCATGTCTCTCAAATACTACACCACAAGTCAAAACATCATAGATCATTTTGTGCCTTTCTTCATAAGTTGCTTCAAAAGCTTGAGCCTCAACTGTACTTATAGACTCAGAATTATCAAGCACCACACTTTACCTCTTGAATTCACTAGGACCGCTATTGAGAACCATCCGGCCCTGACTTGGCCCAGTACGCAACCAACTCTACTGAATGTTTATAACATATGAATACCCTCTCGATAAAGCACCCAGCGGAACCACTTCCCGCGAAGCCTGCACCTATACGAGGCATAAGTCATGAATCTTTCCTCAAGTTTGAACATGAGCCAGTAAGGCTAACCATAACATGCATTCAACAGTACATATACTCAAATTACCACATATGGTCCTTTCCCGTGGCTGCAATAACACAATAATACGCTAGTATCCAGAATTCACACCGGTAATTAACCATGCGACCCAATCTTAAGCGGTGGGACTCTCCCACTTAGCCCAAAGCCACTATTACACGACTCTCGAACACATTAGAACCATTCTCTCGAGTCATTTACTATTATTCAACTGCAACTCACTTGATCCAACGAATATAATCACATGTGCTCTATTAGCACTCTAACATCATAGGGTATGACCTCATCCCAATACAACCAAACATCTTCTCGCTCCATGCACCGAGCATTCTCTACCAACAACATCTTAAAACATACTATGATTCTCACATGCCTACGAAGCACCATGTAGCCTTTGTCAAATATTTCCCTGCTGATAATAAAATGCAGAGTTTATTAGGGACACAGGAACATCTAAAGTCCCAACATTATACCATACGAGCCTCAACTCTTGCCCATCCGCAAGTTTTCAAGAACTTTGGAATAGCACCTAAATACATCGCAGGCCAAATCTGACACGACACATGACCCATAATTACATCATTGATAGTGAAATCCTTTCACTTGACACGAAGCCTTAAGATACATCTTGCTAATCCATGATACTAGCCCTTAACATTTGTACGTCTTCATCATAAAACAAGCCCAAGGCATTCGTTTGGTACATGTCCTTCTTAAGACAGTTAAACTCATTTTTCCCAGTATCTCTGCTGGCCGAATCCTTCGCTAAATAGATATCTCATATGAACCATATAGTCTTTATTACCACCAACTATTTTTAGATCTACATCCACCTTGTGATTCTACCATTGCTGTGACGATTTGGCAGTTAAGTAAACCTTGTCACGACCGTACTATCAACCGAATGCCATAACCTAGTGCACCCCCATGTGCACAATTGAAGATCTCTCAATTCTCTTGCATTATCGATATGGATGACACGCGGTAACAATAGTTGAGTAAATTCTTGACTCCCTTGAGATCTCTCTGCAGCGTCACGAACCGTCGGTGCATACTTGATACCGAGTGCGCAATTTCAATACACGAGTGGATACAAAAGAACATATGACATATGCTTCAACTGAATAAATGACGCACGATAAGGAATTCAAAGAATTGAAGAGTTTCCTAAACAGTTACCTAGCCTCTCGTAGATAAATACAGACGTCTCCGTATCGATCAGCGAGACTCTAAGTAACCGGTCTGTGTCCCGTGACTCCTACGAACCTAGAGCTCTGATACCAACTTGTCACGACCCTAGTTCACCAATCGTGAACATGTCATGACGGCACCCAGTCCCCACGACTAGGTAAGCCTAACACATTGCGGAAAATACAAGCTTATGCACATTTAATAAGAATTAGCGGGAAATGAGATAAAAGGAATGTAATCCGTGCCGCTTGGCACATACACTCGTCAAACACACTGTGAAAAAAAAAATACCACCAAGACCCGGAATCCCACGGGCAACACAGACTAAGAAAGAGTACAACTGTGGATCTATACATCAAGAATGTCTATACAACGGAACCAAGGGAAATAACTGATATCACTAATGAGAATAGAAGGGGACTCTCCGGATCTGCGGACGTAGCAGATCATACCTCAAGTCTCCTCACAGTGCTCCTAAATCACCCGTAATGTGCCTGATCTGATGTACCTGGATCTGCACAACAAAAGTGTGCAGAAGAGTAGCATGAGTACACCACGGCGGTACTCAGCAAGTGCCAAGCCTAACCTCGATGGAGTAGTGACGAGGAAGGTCGGGGCCCTACTGAGAAACGATAATATAATGATGATATCAAAATAACAGTTTAACGATAATAATTCCGAAATAACAACAATAAAATGATTACTGCAACCGTCTACAATTAACTAACAACAAGTAACAAACTCAATTAATAAGTCCACGACCTGTGTGAATTGAACCCACAGTCCCATTAACAGTACCCTTGGGTCTCCGGGAATCGAACCCGTAGCCCATGTCTCAGTAAATCTCAGGATCTCTGGGAATCGAACCCGCAGTCCACATCTCAATAAATCTCAGGATCTCCGGGAATCGAACCCGCAGTCCACATCTCAATAAACCTGGGTCTCCGGGAATCGAACCCGCAGCCCATGTCTCAGTAAATCTCAGGATCTCCGGGAATCGAACCCGCAGTCCACATCTCAATAAATCTCAAGATCTCCGGGAATCGAACCCGCAGTCCATATCTCAATAACTCAGGATCTCCGGGAATCGAACCCGCAGTCCACAACAATATCACTCCGGGTCTCTGGGAATCGAACCCACAGCCCTGGGATCTCCGGGAATTGAACCCGCAGTCCACCAACACAACAAATGAAGAAAACGCACACGGAAAATATAATATGCTTAATTACAACTTCACCGAGGACTAGTGCCAACAATTATCAAAAAGTTCAGTAGAACAATTAGGCAATTAGACAGATAAATCCTACCTAATCATGCTTTCCTAACGAATACCAGGTAAATGCCACAATTTAATAAATTAAGAACAGGAATATCACGAATTGAACAATTCAAGTAAAGTGAGTTACAACAACCAGCGCATGTACACGCCCGTCACCTCGCGTACAAGGAATTTAAACTATCACATAATATCCTAAGGGTAAAGGTTCCCCCACACGAGGTTAGACAAGCCACTTACCTCGATTCCGGTACAAAACCGCTAAGAGACAACCCTCTTGCCGCGAATATCCGACTCCGAGTGGCCCGAATCTAGTCAAACCAATTACACAGTATAAATAACATCGCAAATAACTAATTACAATGATAAATTACAGCTACAACGCGAAAGTGGGTGAAATGACCAAAATACCCCTGAATCCATCGGCTCGGAATTGAAATATTTTTACATTTTCAGAACCTTCGTACTTTCACGAGTCTAACCATATAAAAATCTCCCAAATCGGACCACAAATGGCCCTTCAAATCCCAAATTTAACGTTTTTGCTCCAAGCCCTAATTTCTTACAATTTTGCTATGTTTTCATAAATTTCAAGGATGATTCTTCAATAAAATCATGTATTTAGTTCATAGGACTTACCTCTAATCACTTCTTGTCAAAACCCCTTCAATTCTCGTCCAAAAGCTCTCAAGAATGACCAAAAATGGTGGAAAAATGGGTTTGGTTCGCGGATGAAATGTTTTAAAACTTTCTGTCCAGGTATTTTGTTCACTGCGATCGCGGGAAATGCTTCGCGATCGCGGAGAACAAATTCTGGCCCAAAAATTACCCTTCGCGATCGCGGGAAATGCCTCGCGATCGCGGTGAACAACTTCCAGTTCCTCCGGACAGGCTTCAGTAAAATGGTCATAACCTTTTACACACAACTCCAAATGACGAATGGTTTGATGTTCTGGAAACTAGACACATAGGGCTATAACTTTTATTTGTTGATCATTTCCTGAATCCTTATACATTTCGAGATACAATCTTCCAAATCCATTTATGTGTTTTAGATATCCTTCTCGGACAGCATAGAGTTTAACGTACATAACTTTTGCTACAAATTTCTAAATGTTGATTTCTTTATCTTTCTGAAAACTAGACACGATGAGCTACAACTTTTGTTTTTGAATCACCTCAAAATACCTTTTATATAAAAAGATGTGATCTTCCAAAGTAGGGCCTGCGCGACAGAAATTTCCTCTTCGCGATCGCGAAGCCATCTACGCGATCGCGATTCATTAGTTCTTTTCTCAGATTTTACTCACCGCGATCGCGACCAATACCCCGCGATCGCGTAGAGCACTGCTGTAGCCAAAAACCAGCAGTGAAAAATGGCCTAGAAATGATCCGAAACCACCCCGAAACTCACCCGAGGCCCCCGGGACCTCAACCAAAAACACCAACACTTCCTATAACCTTATTCAAACTTGTTCCAATCATCCAAACACGTCCATAAACACAAAAATTATCAATTTACAACGGATTCGAGCCTAAATTTCTTAAAACTTTCCGAATTGCACATTCGATCTAAAACCCGACCAAATGACGTCCGAATGACCTGAAAATTTGCGGACATATCCAAAATCACATAACGAAGCTACGAAATTGTCGGAATTCCATTCCGACCCCCGGATCAAAATCTCACCTATCGTTCGGATTCGCCAAAATTTCAAACTTCGGCATTTCAAGCCTAATTGAGCTACGAACCTCCAAAATACTTTCCGAACGCGCTCCCAACCCCGAAATCACCTAACGGAGCTAATGGAACCATCGGATTTTCGTTCCGAGGTCGTCTTAACACTGTTCCGGCTACGGGCCATTTTCTAACTTTAAAGCTCTCATTTAGGGACTAAGTGTCCCAAAATACTCCAAATTTCAGAACCGACTCTCCCGGCAAACCACAATAGCAGAAATGAACTTAGGGGAACAGTTAAATTGGGGATTGAGGCATAATTTTCTAAAACGGCCGGCCGGGTCGTTACACTGAGTTGGTTGGGTTTTCTTCCGTTTGAAAGTGTTGGTTGCTGCTAGTTGCTGTTGGTGTTGCTGTTTTCTGTTAGCTGTTACTGTCGGAATACCGCGATTGACCTTTTCTTCATCCTTTGAATTCCTATTTTCAGGTACACAATTTGGATTTCGTTGTTGATGTAGACTTGAATTAATCTGGAAATAAGAATGCCCTGCTGATTTTATGCATTGGATCACTGTCTGTTAGCTTCAAATTTAGATTAAATCTTCTATATGTGTACATTAGCTTTTGCAAAGCATATTTGGTTAACTAGAACCGCTGCATGCTTTGATTTAAATCATGGGTTGAAATTAAGTCGGCGTTTTTGATTAGCATGTAAATCTATTTAATTTTAGTGCTATGTTTGAATCATTGTCACATGTTTGTAACAAACTAAATTTTAAATAGAGTTTGAATTAGTTTTGCAATAAGCATGCTTTATAAGTTTTCTGTAGCAACAATGGTTCGTAGTAAAACTTTAGTGTTGGGACAAATTTAATTCCCTCACAAGCGTGTAATAATAATGGTGGTTTCAAAAACAAAACTTTAGAGTTAACTTGGCAATTCGTTAGTGAGTATCAACTGTCCTAATTTTACGAGTCACGCGCAAATAAATTCTCGATCTAGTTCGGCATTAGAGTTCAAAAGAATGTGTTAAAATCAGGATGTATACACTCGTATCTCGATTAAGAGCTTTTATTTGAACCAAATGCAGTCTTTTTTAAGAGCTTTTATTTGGCCCTAAGAAAATAAGTCATGGAATAAGGAATTATTTTGCACATGTTTAAATTAGAAAAAATGACAAAACTGTGCGTCTTTACATAAATTGAATTCTTGTTTAATCTGGAAATCAAATTTTTTTGGATAGTTTCAAAGTAATCCGGATACCCTTTTATTTCACCTATTTGTCGAAGTCCGAGTCTATGTTGTAATTAATCTTTCTTTTGGTATGGTTTCAAATTAACAGAGCGGTTTAAAGTTTAATTAGAGCGTATAATTTATAAGCATGTATAAAATCAGGAATTTTTAGCCATTTATAATAATTGAAGCGACCGTGCTAGAACCACGGGATCTGGGGGTGCCTAACACCTTCCCTCGGGTCAACAGAATTCCTTACTTAGAATTTCTGGTTCGCATACTTCATTTGGAAAGTCGAAAATTTCCTCGATTCGAGATTTAAATAAATCGGTGACTTGGGATACCTTAATTTATTCCAAGTGGCGACTCTGAAATAAATAGAATAATCCCGTTTCGAACATTATCACTTAAATTGGAAAAACTCCCTTACGCTTCTACCCCCGTGTAGCGGGCGCGCCAAAAGGAGGTGTGACAATATATATATATATATATATATATATATATACAAATAGAAAAAGAAAAAGAACATAAGGAAAAAGAAAACGTATGAGGGGAGGGCTGGCTCCCGGATTGCTGCCTGGCGGTTGTTCATGGGAGGCATTCCGGCGGTTGTTGTTGGAGGGTTCGTGGTGTGTAGGTTAAAGTGAATAAGAGGAAGAGGGGGTGGTGTGTAAGGGTTGTGGCAGCTAGGGTTTTGTGGAGCGCATAATGGCTGGTCTCTACTGAGACCAAAGCCTTATATACTCGGAGCCCTCAAAGTGATCCTGGCCGTTGAATCTCTGATGATCAATGGTCAAGGCTTGGCCTAATCAAACGATGCCGTATTGACCCATATGAAGCCACAGGTCTCCTCCGTAGGATCATCTGGATTGGACGGTTGAGATCAAATCTCTCATATTAATTAATTAATATTCTCAGCCATTGGATCTGAGGAAGTGAACGGCTGAGATTCTATCAATTTAAATACCTGGACCGGATCTTTTGGGCTAAAACATTGGGTCACAATTCACACTTAATCTTGGCCCAGTTCTTATTATGCTTGTATATTTTTTTTTGTATTTTAATAATTTTAAACCAATTTTTTTGTATATTTGTTTTTTGTATTTTATTTATTCTAGTATTTAAAATACTTAATTTCCTACCTTCACTAATTTTTGGCATTTTTTGGCAATTTTCGACTATTTTTTTATTTTCCGCTATTAAAGCTATATTATTATTTTTTTATTATTTTCTTTTCTTTTAAAACTAATTAATAAAAAGTGCAAGTATTTCTCCTATATTTTTTTATTTTCTAATTTTTTATATTATTCAAACACACAAAATGTATCTAATTCCATACAAATCATGCAATTACACTCAAAAAAAATTATTTATTTAATTTTGGAATTTATTTGCTTAGTGCAAAAATCACGTGCTCACAGCTGCCCCTCTTTGCTCGGGGACACGAAGAGTTTCAGTGCAAAGACAAGTGAGCAGTAATGAGAGATTTTTGCACATTTGCATATTCCGTGAAAGCATTTTTGAAAACCTTTTGACCGCACCCTGCTTCGGAGGTTGCCTACATATCGTGGGCTAAACAGGAATCAGGTCAGTGTAGTTCGGGAAGTTTTGGTAGCTGGGACTACCAATGAAACTACGATTTTTTTTCTGCTGTTACTGTTGCTGTTGTTGCGGTTACTGCTTGCTGACCTCCTTATTACACCATGCTAAAGCAAAATAAGAAGCTAGACTAAGTTACAGTATTGCGAAATCTTATCTATCTCTTCATCTTGACTTTCCCATGTTCCTTGCTATTCTGTCGGACTTGATTCCTTTTGACAATTGCTACTGCTGCTTATCTTGATTGCCGCACTCCGACCATTGGTCCCTTCCTTGTGATCTTCGAACTATTCTCCTTCGAAGTCTAAATCTATCTTTTCTGATCCTTGTTGCCTTCCTTTTGATTATGAACTTGGATTCATGCTGGGGATTTCCGTTACACTCTGTCATTTTCCGATTGTTCACTATCCTTATCAAATCTTGGAAACTGAGACGCCGTTCTGCTTTTCTGGCGGGCTTCCGACTTTAACGACAAACTCTAATCATAAATCGCCATTCCATTCTTCAGGCGGGCTCCCTGACTTCAATAACATCCTTTGAAAATAAATCGCCACTCCATTCTTCAGGCGGGCACCTGATTACCAAAACTTGAAATGTATTCCCTTGTTATCCAGGTGGGTGCCTACCTTCAACAAAATAATAAACAAAGAAAATTTCTTGCCCCGATTTGGTGACTGGACGTGTTATGTTACCAAAGATTAAAACTTGAAAGTTTAAATTTGCATTATACTTCCCTTGTTCTCCGGGTGGGTGCCTGCTCAAAACAAAACAAAAACAACAAACTTTTTCTTCTGCCCAGTGTGGGCTTTTTAGGTTACGGTGTTACTCATGTTAGCTAACACAAAACAGAGTTGCAGAAATCAAAATTTGCAGAAAAGTATTCCCTTGTTATCCAGGTGGGCGTCTGATGCATGAAAATTAAAATTTTGCAGAAAAATATTTCCTTGTTATCCAGGTGGGCACCTGATGCAAGAAATTAAGAATTTTGCAGAAAAATATTCCCTTGTTATCCAGGTGGGCGCCTGATGCAAGAAATTAAGAATTTTGCAGAAAAATATTCCCTTGTTATCCAGGTGGGCGCCTGATTTAAGAATTTTGTAGAAAAATATTCCCTTGTTATCCAGGTGGGCGCCTGATGCATGAAAACTAAACTTTTGTAGAAAAATATTCCCTTGTTATCCAGGTGGGCGCCTGATGCAAGAAATTAAAAATTTGCGGAAAAGTATTCCCTTGTTATCCAGGTGGGCGCCTGATGCAAGAAATTAAAAATTTGCGGAAAAATATTCCCTTGTTATCCAGGTGGGCGCCGGAAGAATGAAAATTAAAAAATTTCAAAAAAATATTCCCTCGGTTTGATAACCGGGGAATAGATTTTAAAGATGCTACCTTCCTCTTGTTTTTGGTATTTTCTTTGACTGAATGATTTTCACTTGTGAATTCCTTCACTTATTGCCGACTTTTCTCTTTTTGGTGTTTTCTACCTTTCCACATTGGTCACATTCACTTTAAAGTGATTAATGATAATTTGTTCCTATCTAAATCATAAACAGAAATTTGTTAGATATAAACTGCTGGCAACTGGCATCTGCCATCCCTACCTCTTATTGCTTTCCTCTTTCTTGCTTTTTCTCCCATTGGGTCGTTTTTCAGTTGACTATCTTCTGCAAGATCTTTTGTATTTTCTTGTATTTCAGTTTTTGTTTATCTCTTCTTTCAGCTCTGTTTGCCAACCTTCTTTATTTTCCTTCCGCCTCTTTTCCTTTCCTTTTCTGATCTAGTGTTATTTCAGCTCTTATCATCGAAGATGGTAGTTAGCTCTCAAAAAGGCAAACAATGAAATGCAGAAAAATAAAAGAGGGTAAGGGTGTTTCGGAGAAGTGGTACAACTTATCTGGGTATGTTGGTTGATTCCGTTCACCATGCCATGTAGTTAAACTCCGACCCAGTTCGTTCAAACCATTATTCTGACTATGGATTGTTCTCAACCCAAACCGATCCTATTTTTGTTGCCTTTTCTTTTTCCATAATGATCCTTACGATCACCTCATGGTGTCTTGAAAGATTTTCACCAATAAGACTCTCTCATTTATTCTCTCTCAGTCACAATCGCCCTGAAGTGACGTTAAAAGTTTTCACTGACAAGACTCTCTCATTTTATTTTCTCTCAACCTCACAGTCGCCTCACGGTGCCGGTTAAGGTTTTCACCGATGAGACTCTCTCGTTTATTTTTTCATTTTTTCATTTTTTTCTTTTATATTTTGTTTTCTATACCACGGGTGTTGTCCAATGTTTCATTCTTCCTTCGTTTCGTTGCATTTGTTATTCTCTTGAAATTGATCAGAAGGTCTTTCTTTGGACTGTAACGTGGCTTTTGGATGGGTTAAGAAAGAAGGGTATAAAGGATCAAAAATTTGCGAGGGTTTAAAATATTTACAACTCTCGGAATTATAAAACATAACTTCTGCCCCAGTTTCAATATGTGGGGGATTTTTGGATTTTTTTCTTTATTGTGACTGAACCTCAATGAGACTGCCTACGTACCCTTTCGGGATCAAGTCAAACATAGTTCAATACTACATCATCAATTAATGAATTTCTTTTTGACTTTTTCTCGATTTCTTTGTCTTTTCTTTTCTTTTTTTTTTCATTTTTCATTTTATCATCATTTTTTCATTTTATGTATTGTGCCTTAAGCAATTCCAAGAGAGGGGTATGAAAGAATATATCGAGCACGGCTCAAAGGGGATGTCAATGGACAAAGTGTTTGGACAGAGAACAAAATGCCTTCGTCATTTCAATTCCAAAATCACAACAAAATACAATTATACAATTGAAAAGGAATCATACATAGTATCTTTTGACCGCATCTGAATTGATAGAAGTCTCTGCGCACTTTCCTTCAATGTCTGTCAAATATAATGCGCCATTGGACAACACCCGTGATACCACAAATGGTCCCTGCCAGTTTGGCGCAAATTTGCCCTTTGCTTCGACCCAATGCGGTAGGATACGCCTCAATACGAGTTGTCCAACTTCAAACTTCTGAGGGCGCACCTTCTTATTGTATGCTCTGGCCATTCTCTGTTGATACAACTGCCCTTGACAAACTGCAGCCAACCTCTTCTCATCGATTAGACTTAATTGTTCCAGCCAGGCTTTTACCCATTCTTCGTCATCTATTCCAGCCTCAGCTATGATTCACAGTGAGGTATCTCTATTTTCGCGGGTATAACGGCCTCTGTCCCATATACCAATGAATAAGGTGTGGCGTCGATAGAAGTGCGCACTGTTGTGCGATAACCCATAAGAGCAAAAGATAACTTCTCATGCCATTGTCTGGATTCCTCTACCATTTTCCTGAGGATCTTCTTGATATTCTTATTTGTAGCTTCTACTGCCCCATTTGCCTTTGGCCTATATGGTGTGGAGTTGCGATGTGTGATCTTACATCTCTAGCAAACTTCCGCCATGAGGTTACTGTTCAGATTGGCTCCGTTATCTGTGATGACCACTTTGGGAATTCCGAACCGGCATATGATATTTTCATGCACAAAGTCGACTACAGCTTTCTTTGTCACCGCCTTGAATGTCTTCGCCTCAACCCACTTAGTGAAGTAATAATCGCAACCAAAATGAATCTGTGCCCATTAGAAGCTACTGGCTCTATTGGTCCAATAACATCCATGCCCCAAGCAACAAATGGAAAAGGTGCAGACATTGTATGCAATTCATAAGGCAGGGAGTGAATTAGATCTCCATGTACTTGGCATTGGTGACATTTCCTCACGTACCTGATACAATCCCGCTCCATGGTGAGCCAGTAATATCCGGCTCTCAGAATCTTCTTTGCTAAGATATGCCCGCTCATATGGGGTCCACAGGCTCCAGCATGCACCTCAATCATAATCTCATCAGCTTGTTGCGCATCCACATACCTCAACAATTCCAGGTCTGGTGTTCTCTTATATATGATTCCTCCACTGAGGAAAAAGCCATTAGCCAAGCGTCTGATAGCTCTTTTCTGATCTCCGGTAGCCTACTCCGGGTATTTGCTTGCCTTCAAGTATTCCCTAATGTCGTGATACCACGGTTCTCCATCCAATTATCCTTCCACGGTAAAGTAGTAAGCATTTTGATCACGCACCTGGATCCGGAGTGGATCTATATAGGCTTTGTCCGGATGATGTAACATGGAGGATAGTGTGGCCAGAGCATCTACAACTTCGTTGTGCATTCTTGGGATATGTTTGAATTCTATGGACTGGAATCTTTGGGACAACTCATGCAAACAATGCCGGTAAGGTATCAATTTCAGATCCCTTGTTTCCCATTCTCCCTGGATTTGGTGTATCAAAAGATCCGAGTCACCCATGACCAAAATCTCTTGAACACCCATATCTATTGCCATCCTCCATCCCAAGATACATGCCTCATATTCAGCCATATTGTTGGTGCAGAAAAATTGAAGCTGAGCGGTGATGGGATAGTGTTCACCCGTTTCTGAAATGAGTACTGCTCCGATACCAACTCTTTTACTGTTGACGACTCCGTCGAAATACATCTTCCATCCTGGCTTCTCGCCATGTTCTATTTCTTCGACATTCCTTGCCTCCTCGTCCGGAAAATATGTCTTTAATAGATCATATTCATCGTCCACGGGATTCTCTGCTAAGTGATCTACAACTGTCTGCGCCTTCATCGACGTACGAGTTACATAAATGATGTCAAATTCTATGAGCAGAATCTGCCATTTAGCCAGTCTTCATGTAGGCATGGGCTTCTCGAATATGTACTTCAGAGGATCCTACCGTGATATCAAGTACGTGGTGTATGCTGACAAGTAATGCTTCAGTTTCTGAGCCACCCAGGTCAATGCACAACAAGTTCTTTCTAGCTGAGTATATTTTACCTCGTAAGATGTGAATTTCTTACTAAGGTAATATATAGCCTGCTCTTTCTTGCCCGTCTCATCGTGCTACCCTAATACACAACCAAAAGAATTGTCAAGCACTGTCAAATATAAGATAAAAGGTCTCCCCGGCTCTAGAGGAACTAGCACTGGAGGATTTGCTAAATATTCCTTGATTTTGTCGAATGCTTCCTGACATTCGTCGGTCCATTTCACCGCTGCATCTTTCTTTAAACTTGAAGATTGGCTCACATGTTGATGTCAACTGAGCGATGAACCAGCTAATATAATTCAGCCTTCCCAATAAGCTCATTACTTCCTTCTTGTTCTTCGGTGGAGGTAGACTCTGGATAGCTTTGATCTTTTGTTGGATCTAGTTCAATACCCCGCCGACTCACTATGAACCCCAACAGCTTCCCTGAAGGCACTCCAAAAGCGCATTTTGCAGGATTGAGTTTAAGATTGTACCTCCGGAGTCTCTAAAAAAACTTCCTCAAATCCCTCACATGATCATGTTGCCTCTTGGACTTTATGATGACATCGTCCACATACACTTCGATTTCTTGATGCATCATGTCATGGAACATTGTGGTCATTGCCCTCATATAAGTTGCTCCGGCATTCTTTAGCCCAAACGACATCACTCTATAGCAGTATGTTCCCCAAAGCGTGATGGAAGCTGTTTTCTCCGCATCTTCTTCGTCCATTAGGATATGTCCCCCAAGGCGTAATGAAAACAGTTTTCTCCGTATTTTCTTCATTCATCAAGATCTGGTGATAACCGGCGTAATAATCTACAAATGAACCGATCTTGTTCTTGGCACAATTGTCGATCAATATGTGGATGTTTGGCAACGGGAAATCATCCTTTGGACTGGCTTTGTTAAGGTCTCTGTAATCTACACACACCCTGGTTTTTCCATCTTTCTTCGGAACATGCACAACATTTGCTAACTAGGTGGGGTACTTAGTGACTCGTATGACATTCGCCTCAAACTGCTTATTCACCTCTTCTTTTATCTATACGTTGATGTCCGTTTTGAACTTTCGCAACTTTTGCTTCACTGGCCGGCATTCAGGATAGATAGGCAACTTGTGTACCACCAAATCGGTGCTAAGTCCGGGCATGTCATCATAGGACCAAGCAAAGATGTCCTTGAATTCATGCAGCAACTTTATTAACTCTTCCCTGAGGGAGGTTTCTAAATGAACAATGATTTTCAGTTCCCGGACATTATCTTCGCTCCCCAAATTGATGGATTCTATCTCACTCAAATTCGGTTTGGGTTTTTCCTCATGTTGGTTCAGGTCCTTACTAATTTCCTACAGGGTTTCCTCATCCTCATATTCTATTTCACTATCATTCTCAATTTCTTGTATGATAATTCGATTGTCAGAACTGGGCCGGGAATTCTTCATGCATGACATATCATCGGAATCAGCACATATGGAACTGTACAAAAGAAAAGATAAAAATAAGGCAAAAATTGAAGAAAGAAGAAAAACTGCATTTTATTGATACTTCAAAGATGTACAAAGTTTTTGGGTACATTTTGATTTCCATTAGGGGACTACAGAAAGTAAAATTGCTTTTCCGGGGAAATGATGAATTTCAAGAGCTAACTACCAAGACTCCTTCCTGATCGGGAAAGGAGTGACTTCCCAGTTGTTGAGCATAACACCAGATCCCACGAACTGAACGTCCATCCTGTTAGTACCTTCTCCCATTTCAACCATGTTCACATCCCTAAATATCATCTCAAACCTCATCAAGAGCTCCTCATCGGGTCTGGTCTCAATGTACCTAGATGCAGCAGATGTCAGATGTTTAGTACCAGGCTTGGCAAAGATGTCGGATAGTTTGGGGATGGGTTTAGGCAAGGTCGAGTTTTTCTTTTTGGTTTTCTGGGCTTTTTGGATGTCGGCATAGGTGGTTTTGAATCCTAAGCCGAATGTGTCTTTGTTCACTGGCAGTTGAACTGGTTGAGTGATTCCTTGCAAAGCTTTCCCTAGCCCTTTCCCTGGTGCAAATCCATTTTTGAGCATTTCCCGGGCAACCATCCCAGTGGCAGGTGCCAATGTAGGGATTGGCAGTTTCTCACCCTCAGCAGTCTTGTTCACTGTTATAGTATCCGTCACCTGGTATACCCAAGGACCTTTGTCTCCATCAGCATCATCAAATGGCATTATGACATTGCAGGTGTCTCCATCTCCATACACTACGACTTCTTGTTGCTCCCATTCAAACTTGACCATTTGGTGCAAAGATGAAGGCACGGCTTTGGCTGCGTGGATCCATGGTCGACCCAGCAATAGATTGTAAGACACAGCAATGTCCAGTACCTGAAACTCCATTGTAAAGTCCACAGGCCCAATGGTAACCTCCAAGATGATATCCCCCAAAGTGTTCTTACTTCTACCATCAAATCCCCTCATATTCACGTTGTTTCTTCGGATTCTGTCGGGACTGATACTCAACTTTCCAAGAGTTGATAACGGGCAAATGTTTGCACTTGAGCCATTATTTATCAACACCCTGGTGACCACTGACTCCTCACTTTTCACTGTGAGATAAAGCGCCCTATTATGTTTAGTTCCCTCAACGGGCAATTCGCTGTCTGAGAATGTAATCTTATTGGATTCGAAGATCTTGTTGGTAATCTTTTCAAGATGACAAACCGAGATCTTCTCAGGGACATGCGCCTCATTCAATATCTTTATCAGTGCTTTTCTGTGTTCTTCCAAATGGATCAACAATGAGAGCAAAGAGATTTGTGCGGGTGTTTTCCTCAACTGTTCCACTATGGAGTAATCCTGAGATTTTATCTTCTTGAGGAACTCTTCTGCTTCTTCCTCGGACACTGGCTACTTCAAATGACTCTCTTTCACTACCTTCATTTTCCTAAACTCTTCCAGGGCAAAACACCTCCCGCACCGAGTTAGACCGTGCGTCTCGTTGATCTCTCCAGTCACTTCTTTCCCTTTGTAAACTACTGCCACCTTGTTGTAGTTCCAAGGTACATTCTTGGTATCTACCACCGGCATCTGTACCACGGGTCTTATGATTACCAGTTCCATGCTTGCGCCCTTTACTGTTAACACTGGTTTCACACCTGGTACCACAACTTTCAAATTTCCCATCGTTGGTTGCTTTTTCACTGGTTCTTCAGCTATCACTTTTCCTTTCTCAATTTCCTTCTCTGTTTTGTTGCTGGCCTTGATCATCATGACCGACTGGGATGGCTTCTGGCTGCTCTTCTCTTGCGCCAACTCTATCATATGTGCTTCATGATGAGCCGGCGTGGGTTCTGAATAATGTTTGGGGCCTCCGGAGCCTGTACCTCAATCCTCCGGCTATCAATGAGTTCTTGAATAGCGTTCTTCAAATTCCAACATTTCTCAGTGTCGTGTCCCGGTGCCCCAGAGCAATATTCGCACATGACCGACTGATCGATGTTCTTTGGAGGTGGGTTCGGAAGTTTTGACTCGATTGGGCTCAACATTCCCAATTCCTTCAATCGGTGATAGAGGCTAGTATAGGATTCCCCCAGCGGGGTGAATGTTTTCTTCACCTGATTCCTATTCCTCATCTCCGGGTCGGGCCTGAAGTTGGGTCTGTTCGGGTTTCTGTAAGCTCTAGGAAAAGCGTAGGTATTTTGTGCATGGTAAACATTCTGCGGGGTCTGGGCTCGCCATACCTGTGGTGGTGGTGGATAAGTTTGGGCTTGTGGATTATGGAAGTGTGGGGTAGTTGGTGGGTAGTATGGTGGAGGTGGGTGGTATGATGTTGGTGGGTTGTATGGGGTTGGTAGGTATGGCTGATACGGTCGTGGTGGGTGGTGGTATTGGCTGCGGTTCCAGGGCTTGCTCTCCACAACTGACACTTCTTCTTTCTTCTTCTTCCCAATGGTTCCTCCGCTCCTAGTCTGAATGGCCATATTTGTGGCCTTTATTGCTGAAAAACTCATAATCTTGTTAGTTTTCAATCCTTCTTCCACGAAACTTCCCATTTTTACAACTTCATTAAAATTCTTCCCAATGGTTGACACTAGGTGTACATAGTAAGTAGGCTCCAAAGTCTGCAAGAAACAGTCCACCATTTCACTTTCTTTCAGCGGTGGGTCCACCCTCGCCGCCTGTTCTCTCCATCTAAATCCGTATTCTCGAAAGCTTTCACCAGGTTTCTTTTTCATCTTAGTGAGAGACAATCTGTCCGGTATGATTTCCAAATTGTACTGAAAATGGTTCGCGAATGCCTGTGCGAGATCATCCCAGATAAACCATCTTGTGTGATCTTGGCGCGTGTACCATTCCAAAGCGTAACCACTCAAACTTTGGCTGAAGTATGCCATCAGAAGCTCATCTCTTCCCCCTGCGCCCCGCATCTTACTACAGTATCCTCTAAGATGGGCCACCGGATCTCCGTGTCGACTGTACATGTCAAACTTCGGCAACTTGAATCCGACAGGAAGTTGCACCTCTGGAAACAGACATAGGTCTTTGTACGCCACACTTACTTGTCCCCTTAACCCTTGCATGTTACGAAAGGCATGCTCCAAACTCTTCATTTTCCTGGCCATCTCCTCATGTTCTGCATTCTTAACAGGTTTCTCTTCGATTGCCTCCATCAATGGAGTGTGAGATTCATGCTGCCGGAAGGTCGGCTCAGGTGGGTAGTAGTGGGTGATTTTCTATCTTTATTTTGTTTATTTTATTTCTTGCCATTATCTTATGTGTGACGACCCAAAGGGTCATCACTTGTTTTATTAATCATTTCGAGCTTCTGAGGTCTTGAAAACCTCATTTATAGTTGCCTCGATTTGCATGCACGGTTCGGGCGCGAAGCTGGAAAATTTTTATGTTGAAATATGTGAAATATGTGAAAATTTTGAAGAATTTTGATATTAATATTGATATGGTTGACTTTGGTCAACATTTTTGGTAAACGGACCCGGACCCGTGATTTGACGGTCTCAGAAAATCCGTAGAAAAATATGGAACTTGGGTGTATGCCCGGAATTGAAATCCGAAGTCTAGAACCTCGGTAAAAGAATTTTTCTGTTAAATTGTTTTCGGAAAATGTTTAAGGAAAATGGAACTGAAAATTGATTGAAAAGTGGTGATATTGGGCTCGTATTTTGGTTCCGATGCTCGGTACAAGTCATATATATTGGTTAAGCGCTTCCTGTAAAGTTTG
Source organism: Nicotiana noctiflora (assembly GCA_032618575.1). Lineage (NCBI taxonomy): Eukaryota > Viridiplantae > Streptophyta > Magnoliopsida > Solanales > Solanaceae > Nicotiana > Nicotiana noctiflora. The sequence goes on from JASVEL010007446.1 coordinate 95,642, forward strand.
GTTGAAAACGGACGTCGTTTGACGTGTTTCGGCCTTAAATTGGAAATTTTGAAAGTTATGAAAATTTGAAAGAATTCTTGAGTTTTAAGGCTCAATTCATTGATTTTGATGTTATTTTAGCGATTTGATCACGCGAGCAAGTTCGTATGATGTTTTTGAGTTAGTGTGCATATTTGGTTTGGAGCCTCGAGGGCTCGGGAGTGTTTCGGAGGTGGTTCGGTGTGTATTTGAACTTAAGAAAAACTACAGAAAATCTGCAGCAGGCAATCCTTCAACGCGTTCGCGTCCAGGTGGTCGCGTTCGCGATGGCCAACTTCTTTTCTTCAACGCGTTCGCGTCCTGTTGGTCGCGTTCGCGATGCCCAGCTATTTCCCTTCATCGCGATCACGTACTACTTCTCGCGTTCGCGTAGTGTAAATTTGAGCCAGCCCTTTTTCTCTACGCGTTCACGTGGCTTAGCTCGTGTTCCCTTAGGCCAACCTGTAAGCCCCATAATTTTCTTCTTCGCGTTCGCGACAAGCCCCATGCAAACGCGATGTGTAACACTTCTCCTTCATCGCGAACGCGATCGGGGTGTCGCGAACGCGATGAACAAACTTATGTCCAGTGAATTTAAGTCAGAAAACCAGAACAGAAACGGGATAAAAATCCCATTTCTGTTCAACTCTCTTCTCCACAGCTCCTTGGGCGATTTTGAGCAATTCTTCATCAAACTTCTTGGGTAAGTGATTCTTAACTCTTTTTCTTCATTTTCCATCAATATTATTTGAATTCCTAAGCCTAAATATGTGTAAATGGGTAGAAAAATTGAGAATTTAGTATAGTAAAGGTTTTCAAAGAATTTGCGATCTAGACCTCGTTTTGGAGTCGAACTTAAGAACAAATTGTATATTTGAACTCATGGATGATTGGGTGAACTTATTTTGGTTCGAAACTTGAGTTTCAATTATGTGGGCCCGGGGTCAAGTTTTACTATTCCGGGCAGAATGTTGTAAAAATCATATTTAGCAATATGAACTAGTTTGTTAAGTAGAATTGATGATATTAAATCAATTGTGTATAGATACGATTGGATTGGAGCCAAATTAGAAAGGAAAAGGCATTGCTACGAATTGAATCGTTCGTAAACTTTCGAGGTAAGTGTTTGTTCTATCTTAGCTTGAATGAATAGGAATTTAGTTATGTATGAATTGTTGATTAAGAGTTATTGGTGTCACACCGGTAACGGAGATAAATTGTTGATTTATTATCAATTATTGGTTCAAAATCGGTAATTATAAATATTGTTGATGCAGAGATTATTGGTTAAATACCGGTAATATATATATTTATGAATTGGGATCGTGTGGCGCGCCGACCACTTATATATTAATGAATTGGGATCGTGTGGCGCGCCGACCACAAAGTGATTTAAATCTTGGCATTGGCCATAGTTGCTGGTAGCCTATTGATACATTTGGGAGCGGGTGGTACGCCTACCACAAGGTATAATTTATTGATACATTTGGGAGCGGGTGGTACGCCTACCACAAGGTATAACTTATTGTTACATTTGGGAGCGGGTGGTACGCCTACCACAAGATATGAAATGAAAAATGAATTGAGACATGAAAGTAAGATTTATTATGTTGACTAGATTGCTCTGGATATTATGAGTTATTGACTGTTATTTCAGAGCAGAGTCTTTCCTTATAAACGTTTGTACATGTATATATATTTCAACTGTACAGGTTTATATGGGTGACTGGCCTTAGTCTCATCACTATTTCGCTGGGATAGGCCAGGCACTTACCAGCACATGGGGTCGGTTGTGCTGATACTACACTCTGCGCTCTTTTTGCGCAGATACAGGTTACAGACAGCAGCAGCAGCAGTAGCACGATTGTGGATATTCCGACTACCGAGACTACGAGGTAGCCTTGCAGGCGTCCGCATGACCCGTTGTCTCTTCTATCTATGTATTTCATTCTGTTATCTCATGTATTCGAGATAAACAGCTTATATTTCTTTCAGAAATTTTGTGTATTATTCTTAGAAGTTCATGAGTATTGTGACACCAGTCTTGGGTAGTGTATCATGTTTGGGTTTATGTATCGTATTTGATAAAATTGACTAAGTCTACCGCTAAGTTTAATTATTCCGCTGTAATTATATGTTTTTAATTTAAAGTCTTAAAAGGAGTTTGGTAACTAATGAAAAATGTAAGTAATAGTTGGCTTGCCTAGCTTCCACTAGTAGGCGCCATCATGACTCCCGATGGTGGGAAATCCGGGTCGTGACAAGTTGGTATCGGAGCACTAGGTTGCACAGGTCTCATAACTCACGAACAACCTTAGTAGAGTCTGAGGGATCGGTACGGAGACGTCTGTATTTATCCTCCAGAGGCTACAGAGTTAGGAAAATTTTCCCTTTATTCTTTCCGGTCGTGCGACTTGATCTTTCAAATGTTAATTGAACTTCTACTCTGTTCTTCCGCAGATGGTAAGAACACGTGCATCTTCATCTAGTGACCAGCAGCCCGAGTTCCCAGCAGCGGCAGCTCCCGCTAGGGGCAGAGGCCGAGGTCGAGGTCATACTAGAGGCCAAGGTAGGGGCAGAGCTCAGCCTCGAGCAGCAGCACGAGTGGCAGAACCTCAGGCTCATATCGAGGAGGAAGTTCCAGCCCCAGCAGCTCCAGTAGGCCCAGCTCAGGTCCCAGGAGGGGTTATGTTTTCACCGGATCTTCAGGATGCCTTGGTCCAGATAGCAGGTTTTATGGACAATATCATCAGAGCAGGTTTATTACCAGTAGCACCAGCCACTTCTCAGGCTGGAGGAGGTAATCAGACTCCTGCTACGCGCACTCCGGAGCCAGTAATTCCCCAGGCTCAGGTTTCTGTGATTCAGCCAGTTGAGGCAGCTCAGCCTGTTATTGTGACTCCGTCTAATGAGGGTGCAGCTATGTCCGCTGACGTGTTATGGAGATTGGATAGGTATACCAAGTTGTTTACTACCACATTCAGTGGCACTCCTTTAGAGGATCCATAGGATTTCCTAAATAGCTTCCATGAGGTTCTCCGTACTATGGGCATTGTGGAGACTAATGGTGTGGACTTTGCTACTTTTCGATTATCTGGTTCTGCCAAGACTTGGTGGAGGGATTATTGTCTATCCAGGCCAGCGGGATCATCATCTTTGACTTGGGGGCAATTTGCAGAACTGTTCTTGGAAAAGTTCCTTCCAACAACTCAGCGGGAGGCTCTGCGCAGGCAATTTGAGCGTCTTCATCAGGGTTCTATGTCTGTCACACAGTACGAGACTAGGTTCGTGGACCTGGCTCGTCATGCTATTATCATACTTCCCATAGATCGGGAAAAGGTAAGAAGGTTTATTGATGGCTTGAATCAGCCAATTCGACTATAGATGGCTTTGGGGGCTAGAACTGAAATCACTTTTCAGGAGGCGGCTAATGCAGCCCGCCGGATCGAGATGGCTCTGTCACAGGGAGCGAGACATGGATCAGATAAGAGATCTCGTAATTCGGGTAGATTCAGTGGTACCTCGTCTGGAGATAGAGATTTTTATGATAGAGGCCATCCTCCTAGGCCTTATCAGTCAGCCCTTCAGGTTTCTCATGATGCTTCAGGTGATCGTAATTCTCAGCCATGCTACTCTGATCAGCAGCCTATCAGTGCACCACTACTTCGCTATTTTCAGCAGTCGAGGGCTTGTTTTACGTGCGGTGATCTTAGGCACATTGCAAAGTATTGCCCTCGAGCTTCTGACAGATCTCAGCAGCAGGGTTCTCGTGCCATGATTCAGGCCCCAGTTCCCTCACCGCCTGCCCAGCCAGCTAGAGGCGGAGGTAGAGGACATAGAGGTGGAGGTAGAGGTCATAGAGGTGGAGCTCAGACCGATAGAGGTAGAGATCAGCCAGCAGCTGATCGTCCTAGAGATACTGCTCAGGGTGGTGGGGCACAGCCCCGATGTTATGCACTTCCCGCGAGACCAGAGGCTGAGTCTTCTGATGCCGTCATTATAGATATTATTTTGGTTTGTGATAGAAAGTCATCGACATTATTTGACCCTGGGTCTACATATTCGTACGTGTCCTCCTATTTTGCACCGTACTTGACCCAGCCTAGTAATCCACTAGGTGTTCCTGTTCATGTATCTACACCAGTAGGCGATTCTATTGTGGTTGATCGAGTTCATCGGTCATGTATTATAGTAATTGAGGGTCTCGAGACCCGTGCTGATTTATTGCTCCTAAACATGGTGGACTTTGATATTATATTAGGCATGGACTGGCTATCTCCATATCATGCTATTTTAGATTGCCATGCCAAGACTGTGACTTTAGCTCTGCCGAATTTGCCTCGTATAGAGTGGAAAGGAATTTCGGGTCATACTAGTCGCAATGTTATTTCTTATGTTAAGGCTCAGCGTATGGTTGGGAAGGGATGCTTGGCTTATTTGGCCTATGTCCGTGATTCTAGTGCTGAAGTTCCTTCTATTGACTCTGTGCCCGTGGTTCGCGAATTTCCTGAAGTATTTCCTTCAGACTTGCCAAGTATGCCGCCCGATAGGGACATTGATTTTTGCATTGACTTGGCTCCAAGCACTCAGCCCATTTCCATTCCCCCATACCGTATGGCTCCGCCAGAGTTAAAAGAATTGAAGGAGTAGTTGCATGATTTACTTGAAAAGGGTTTCATTAGGCCCAGTGTTTCGCCGTGGGGTGCACCTGTATTATTTGTAAAGAAGAAAGATGGTTCGATGAGAATGTGCATTGACTATCGACAGTTAAACAAGGTGACTATCAAAAATAAATATCCACTTCAGCGAATTGATGATTTATTTGACCAGCTTCAGGGTGCCAAGGTATTTTCAAAGATAGATTTGAGATCTGGCTATCATCAGCTAAAGATTAGGGCATCTGATATCCCTAAGACAGCGTTCCGCACTCGGTATGGACATTATAAATTTCTTTTCATGTCTTTTGGGTTGACAAATGCTCTAGCAACTTTTATGGAATTGATGAATCGGGTGTTCGGCCTTATTTAGACTTGTTTGTAATAGTCTTCATTGATGACATATTAATATATTCCAGCAGTCAGGAGGAGCATGCGCAACATCTCAGAGTGGCCTTACAGACTCTGAGAGATAGCCAGCTATATGCAAAATTTTCAAAGTGTGAATTTTGGCTAAGTTCGGTTGCATTCCTGGGTCATATTGTGACGGCAGCAGGTATTCAGGTAAATCCGAAAAAGATTGAGGCAGTCAAGAACTGGCCTAGACCGACATCAGCCACAGAGATTCGGAGTTTCTTGGGATTAGCGGGTTATTACCGCCGATTCGTAGAGGGGTTTTCATCTATTGCAACCTCACTGACCAGATTGACACAGAAAGGTGTTCAATTTGAATGGTCCGATGAATGTGAGGCGAGCTTTCAAAAGCTCAAGACAGCCTTGACCACAGCACTGGTATTGGTTTTACCCACAGGTACGGGACCTTATACTATTTATTGTGATGCTTCCCGTATTGGGCTTGGTGCAGTGTTAATACAGGATGGCAAGGTTATTGCCTATGCTTCGAGGCAGTTGAAGATTCATGAAAAGAACTATCCAGTGCATGATCTAGAATTGTCGGCGATTATTCACGCATTGAAGATCTAGAGGCATTATTTGTATGGCGTAGCATGTGAAGTATACACCGATCATAAGAGTCTTCAGTATTTGTTTAAGCGGAAAGAGTTGAATTTGAGGCAGAGAAGGTGGCTAGAATTGCTAAAAGATTATGATGTCACCATTTTATATCATCCGGGAAAAGCAAAACATGGTGGCCGACGCTTTGAGTAGGAAGTCAGCCAGTATGGGCAGTCTTGCTTATATTCCAGTCAATCAACGGCCACTTGCTTTGGATGTTCGGTCCTTAGCCAACCGATTTGTGAGGTTGGATATATGTTTTTTTCCTAGTTGAGTACTAGCCCGCTCAATCGCTCGCTCTTCATTATTGGAGCATATCCGCGATCAACAATATAATGATTCTTATTTATGTGACCTTAGAGATACGGTTCAGCGATGAGGTGCTAAACAGGTCACCTTAGATGCTGATGGGATCCTAAGGATGCAAGGGCGCATTTGTGTGCCAAATGTTGATGGGCTTAGAGAATTGATTCTAGAAGAAGCTCACGGTTCGCGGTATTCTATTCATCCAGGTGCAGCAAAAATGTATCAGGATTTGTGGCAGCATTATTGGTGGCATAGAATGAAAAAGGATATTGTGGCATATGTGGCACGGTGTCTGAATTGTCAGCAGGTTAAGTATGAACATTAGAGACCTGGCGGTTTATTTCAGAGAATTGAACTTCCTGAATGGAAGTGGGAGCGAATCACGATGGATTTCGTTTCTGGACTTCCGAAGACTCGGAAGAAGTTTGATGTTGTTTGGGTGATTGTTGATAGGCTGACCAAGTCAACTCATTTTGTTCCTATTGCCACTACCTATTCATCCGAGAGGTTAGCTGAGATTTATATCAGGGAGATCCTTCGCCTTCATGGTGTGCCTATCTCCATTATTTCAGATCGAGGTGCATGGTTTACCTCACATTTCTGGAAGGCGGTTCAACGAGAGTTGGGCACGCAAGTTCGACTAAGTACATCCTTTCATCCCCAGACGGATGGTCAGTCCGAGAGGACTATTCAGATACTGGAAGATATGCTTCGGGCGTGTGTTATTGATTTCGGAGGTTCGTGGGATCAATTCCTGGCTTTGGCAGAGTTTGCTTATAATAATAGTCATCAATCGAGCATCCAAATGGCTCCTTATGAAGAATTGTATGGTAGGGGGTGTCGTTCTCCGGTTGGATGGTTTGAACCGGGAGAAGCTCGGTTATTGGGCACGGATTTAGTTCAGGAGGCCTTAGATAAGGTCAAGATTATTCAAGAAAGGCTTCGCACAGCTCAGTCCAGGCAAAAGAGCTATGCAGAACGCAAGGTTAGAGATAGCTTTCATGGTAGGGGAGCGAGTATTGCTCCGAGTATCGCCTATGAAGGGCGTGATCCCATTCGAGATTCTTGATCGTGCCCTAGGTTTATTGGGCCATTCGAGATTCTTGATCGTGTGGGAGAGGTGGCATATAAACTTGCCTTGCCACCTAGCTTATCAGTTGTACATCCAGTGTTTCATGTGTCCATGCTTCGAAAATATCACGGCGATCCGTCGCACGTGTTAGATTTCAGCACTGTCCAATTGGACAAAGATCTGTCCTATGAGGAGGAGCCGGTAGCTATCCTAGATCGACAGGTTCGACAGTTGAGGTCGAAAAGTTTTTCTTCTGTGCGAGTTCAGTGGAGGGGTCAGCCTCCTAAGGCATCGACCTGAGAGTCCGAGTCTGATATGCGGAGCCGATATCCTCATCTATTCCTTGACTCGGGTACTTCTTTCTTTTGTCCGTTCGAGGACGAACGGTTGTTTTAGAGGTGGAGAATGTGACGACCCAAAGGGTCATCACTTGTTTTATTAATCATTTCGAGCTTGTGAGGTCTTGAAAACCTCATTTATAGTTGCCTCGATTTGCGTGCACGGTTCGGGCGCGAAGCTGGAAAATTTTTATGTTGAAATATGTGAAATATGTGAAAAATTTGAAGACTTTTGATATTAATATTGATATGGTTGACTTTGGTCAACATTTTTGGTAAACGGACTCGGACCCGTGATTTGATGGTCTCAGAAAATCTGTAGAAAAATATGGAACTTGGGCGTATGCCCGGAATTGAAATCCGAGGTCTAGAACCCCGGTAAAAGAATTTTTCTGTTAAATTGTTTTCTGAAAATGTTTAAGGAAAATGGAACTGAAAATTGATTGAAAAGTGGTGATATCGGGCTCGTATTTTGGGTCCGACGCCCAGTACAAGTCATATATATTGGTTAAGCGTTTCCTGTAAAGTTTGGTTGAAAACGAACGTCGTTTGACGTGTTTCGGCCTTAAATTGGAAATTTTGAAAGTTATGAAAATTTGAAAGAATTCTTGAGTTTTAAGGCTCAATTCATTGATTTTGATGTTATTTTAGCGATTTGATCACGCGAGCAAGTTCGTATGATGTTTTTGAGTTAGTGTGCATATTTGGTTTGGAGCCCCGAGGGCTCGGGAGTGTTTCGGAGGTGGTTCGGGGTGAATTTGAACTTAAGAAAAACTACAGAAAATCTGCAGCAGGCAATCCTTCAACGCGTTCGCGTCCAGGTGGTCGCGTTCGCGATGGCCAACTTCTTTTCTTCAACGCGTTCACGTCCTGTTGATCGTGTTCACGATGCCCAGCTGTTTCCCTTCATCGCGATCGCGTACTACTTCTCGCGTTCGCGTAATGTAAATTTGAGCCAGCCCTTTTTCTCTATGCGTTCGCGTGGCTTAGCCCGCGTTCGCGTAGGCCAACCTGTAAGCCCCAGAATTTTCTTCTTCGCATTCGCGACAAGCCCCACGCGAACGCGATGTGTAACAATTCTTCTTCATCGCGAACGTGATCGGGGTGTCGCGAACGCGATGAACAAACTTATGCCCAGTGAATTTAAGTCAGAAAACAGAACAGAAACGGGATAAAAATCCCATTTCTGTTCAACTCTCTTCTCCACAGCTCCTTGGGCGATTTTTGAGCGATTCTTCATCAAACTTCTTGGGTAAGTGATTCTTAACTCTTTTTCTTCATTTTCTATCAATATTATTTGAATTCCTAAGCCTAAATAGGTGTAAATGGGTAGAAAAATTGAGAATTTAGTATAGTAAGGGTTTTCAAAGAATTTGCGATCTAGACTTCGTTTTGGAGTCGAACTTAAGAACAAATTGTATATTTGAACTCATGGATGATTGGGTGAACTTATTTTGGTTCGAAACTTGAGTTTCGATTATGTGGGCTCGGGGTCGATTTTTACTATTCCGGGCAGAATGTTGTAAAAATCATATTTAGCAATATGAACTAGTTTGTTAAGTAGAATTGATGATATTAAATCAATTGTGTATAGATACGATTGGATTGGAGCCAAATTCGAAAGGAAAAGGCATTGCTACGGATTGAATCATTCGTAAACTTTCGAGGTAAGTGTTTGTTCTATCCTAGCTTGAAGGAATAGGAATTTAGTTATGTATGAATTGTTGATTAAGAGTTATTGGTGTCACACCAGTAACGGAGATAAATTGTTGATTTATTATCAATTATTGGTTCAAAATCGGTAATAATACTTTTATACACTTACTGTGGATCAGAGATTATTGGTTTAATACCGGTAATACATTATTGTTGATGCAGAGATTATTGGTTAAATGCCGGTAATATATATATTTATTAATTGGGATCGTGTGGCGCGCCGACCACTTATATATTAATGAATTGGGATCGTGTGGAGCGCCGACCACAAAGTGATTTAAATCTTGGCATTGGCCATAGTTGTCGGTAGCCTATTGATACATTTGGGAGCGGGTGGTACGCCTACCACAATGTATAATTTATTGATACATTTGGGAGCGAGTGGTACGCCTACCACAAGGTATAACTTATTGTTACATTTGGGAGCGGGTGGTACGCCTACCACAAGATATGAAATGAAAAATGAATTGAGACATGAAAGTAAGATTTATTATGTTGACTAGATTGCTCTGGATATTATGAGTTATTGACTGTTATTTCAGAGCAGAGTCTTTCCTTATAAATGTTTGTACACGTATATATATTGCAACTGTACAGGTTTATGTGGGTGACTGGCCTTATTCTCGTCACTATTTCACTGGGATAGGCCGGGCACTTACCAGCACATGGGGTCGGTTGTGCTGAGACTATACTCTGCACTCTTTTTGCGCAAATACAGGTTACGGACAGCAGCAGCGTCAGTAGCGATTGTGGATTTTCCGACTACTGAGACTACGAGGTAACGTTGCAGGCATCCGCAGGACTCGTTGTCTCTTCTATCTATATATTTCATTATGTTATCTCATTTATTCAACATAAACAGCTTATATTTCTTTCAAAAAACTGTATGTATTATTCTTAGAAGTTCGTGAGTAATGTGACACCAGTCTTGGGTAGTGTATCATGTTTGGGTTTCGGTATCATATTTGATAAAATTGACTAAGTCTTCCGCTAAGTTTAATTATTCCGTTGTAATTATATATTTTTAATTTAAAGTCTTAAGAGGAGTTTGGTAACTAATGAAAAATGTAAGTAATAGTTGACTTGCCTAGCTTCCACTAGTAGGCGCCATCATGACTCCCGATGGTGGGAAATCCGGATCGTGACAGGTGATACCGGAGCAACCTGGGGTGGCTGGGGTGGCACTTGTTTTGATAGAGGTGGTGGCACTTGAGAGGTGGAAGCATAGTAGTGGTGATAGTCAGGATATGTAGAGGACGAGTTCATAGTGGGTGGCTCAGGGTTGGGATTGGTTGGAGGGATGTATGCGGGGTTAGCAGGATAAGTAGGCAAGGGTTGACCCCTCGACCAAGCCTGGTACATCTCATCCATCTGTTGTTTAAGTTTGTATATCTCTTCCTTCATCCCCGTCACGTCCACAACTTCCTCTTCCTGGACGGGATCCATGATTGTTGCTTCAATTTGTTGTGACACGGACTTTGTCATTTTCTTAGATCTTGTGTTGTAGGGATGAGTAGCCAGAATGCCAGTTGCCAACTAGAATCTGAATCTCATAAACAGCAACACACGTTAGTGGTTAGCACATGAAGAGATAAGATGCAACGATTTAGAATAAACAAATTTTCCTTGGATCATCATGCATCATCCCGGCCTTCGTTTATTTTGAACCAATCTCATCATTCTTTCTTTTCTTCTTTTCTCTTTTTCTCTTTTTCTTTTCCTTTCTCTTTTTTTTCCTTATTTTCTTTATTAATTTGCGTTCCTATTTATTTGCCTATCGTAAATAAAGAATTGATATAAAGCAAAACGATTGACAACAACTCTTGATTTTCATTGATAGCTTAAAACATCGATTTACAAAATGGTGTTGTACTACTAATGCAAAGAAATATAAATACAGAATGCATGCCCTAAGAATACATCAGTGCTCCTAGTGCCCGCGAGACATCGGTCGGTCTTGCCGCGGGCCTATATGCTAATCCCTTTTGGAGCCTATTCAGGTCGGACATAACTTGCTGTACAAAGAATTTTACTGCTGACACAAAGGTTCCCTGGGACATATCTTCACATAGCTGGCTCTTCCGGGTGATATACTGAGCAATATGAACAATTTTCTCTCGAATAACCCCTTTCTTTTGAAGCAATCAGCTGATCTGTTCGGTGCGAGCATTTAAAGTGCGTTGGTTCGCCTTTTGCATTCGTTGTAGCTCAAACTCTAACCGAGCCATGGTCGTGTAACAATGTTCTCTTTCTTCTTCGAGATCTTTGATGACATTGTTACTTTTGACAGTGGCTGTAACAATCTTCTTTCTTAGTCGAGCTACCTCAAACTCATGCTTATCATGTAGTTGCTGAACCAACTTGGCCCTTTCCTAGACATCTCTGGCCATTTGCTTCCGAGCCCTGACTAACTCCTTTTCTGCTTTGTCTAAGTCGAAGCTGTAGTCATTCACCTTGTTTTAGCTAACAGGGGTCTCATCTCGGGCTAAGCGAACAGGGGTCTCGGATGCAATTTTCATCTTAGCAACCTGAGCCTTCAGCATTTCATTTTCTTTCTTCAGCTGGTTTTTCTCTCCCTCGTCGGATACTGCCTGCAAACCGCTCTCAAACTGGATATCTCTCAACTGTTTTTCCAGCAAGCCAATCTTGGCCTTATATTCACTCTCCTTGGCCGCCCAATTCCTATTTTCTTTAGATTGCTCCACCGGATCTTGCAAGTGAGGTCTTTTCGAAGGCCGATCGTGCTCAATACCCCATCGATACCATGCGGAATATCCGGAAAATACTTCATCTCGAGCTCTGTTCTGCACACAAGTATCTACCTTCAAGTTCTGACATTCATTCCAAATCTGACGGACCTTTGCTTCCGGGGATTGCCCATCCGGACTAATCTCTATCACTTGTGAACTGAGGTCCCCATCCTCTGGTATAACTTGACATCTAGCAAGCTGTCGCAGTGCCCTGTACGGGGCATAAAGCTGGATACTTTTTAAACCCACGATCAAAAAGTGTGACCCTTCTGTCGGCATATAAATGACCTCGTCGAGAGGTAACCAATCATATGTCCAATCAATCCGGCCGTCGGTTAATGATCGTAGATGCGAAATCCAATCCTTTACTCCTTCTGGCAATTTAACTTCTTTTGTTCTCGTGTAAAATTCTTCAAGGCATGTTCTTCCAGTCGGCCCATAACTTGAGAACGAAGGATGATGGCATAGGTGTTCAATCAACCAAATCTGCAAAATCAAGTTGCATCCCTCAAAGAAGTTGTCTCCAGCTTTGCATGCAGTCAAGGCACTATAGATGTCAACTAAAATCATTGGAGCTAAAGTACAATTGTCTTGTACTACCAAAGTGCTTGCTACCCCAGCAACCTTTATATTGATGTGCCCATCTTTTCTCGGAAATATGATAACTCCGAGAAATGCCACTAAGAAAGCAAACCGTCGATGCTCCTCCCACTTTGCTCGGTTGGACTTGCTACACAGTTTGTTTGTGGAGTCGTTGAAACCCCCGACATGTCCGTATCTACTATAAATGAAGTTCGGGGAGCAAAATCCGTTGGCTAAATCCTCATTGTGGACATTCCTAGCAATTTTCAAAGAATCCAAAAAGCGATGCACTGTTACTGCTCTCGGGGATACCGGGTATTTTCCTTTCAAGGGGACCTCATTCTTTCCTATGTAGAAAGCAATTTCCTCCAGAGTAGGAGTGAGTTCAAAGTCCGGAAGATGTAGTACATTGTGTGCAGGATCCCAATACGTGACCAGTGCTCTGATTATGTCGCCTCGGGGAACTATGTCCAACAACCCCGTGAGATCCTTTCAGTAGCCTTTGATCCAGTTTTGACTTTCTTTTCCCATGTCGTGCCACCATAGTCTCAGCTCCAAAGGGATTTTATTCATTAAGGCGAAAGGTTTATTCAATATTGTGCTCATCCTGCACATTTATTAAGGCGATTTTATTTAGAAAAGAGAAAACATTTTTTAATGCAAATTTTCATTTTTTTTTTTTAAAGAGACATGACTCTCGAAGTTGCCATTTTTGCCAAAACAGCCTTCCGGCGTCCTTTCGGAACATTCGGCCGTTCCCAAAAATAGCGATCACTTCGATTATTTGAAAAGAAAATATTTTTGGTCTTTTTCTAAAAGGTGTGGTTGGACCCGTTCAAGGGTTGCCTACGTATCCCGCCTAATGGCGAGAATCAAACCCGCGTAGTTCGGTCAGATTAGTTGACCAATTATTTCAACAACAAAACCATTTTTTTTTCGAATTTTCAGATTTTCCGAATACGCTTTCTTTTCATTAGTTCCAATTTCTCTCTTTTCTTTTCAACACTTTTCTATCCTTGGGAATTTTGCCGGTCCGCATAACGATCAAGGACAATAAAATGCAACACATAATATGCTCGGTCTTTTAAATATCGGGTTACCTGTCCTAGACGGACCCAACCCCTGTGTTGAGTCCCTTAAGTCAGATATGATGCAGATAAACGTCCTAGACCTAGGATGAATATCCTGATTTTTCATTGGTACTAGACCGTGTACCCGAGTGGACAACTCGGATCGAGGAGAGGGCTACGTACCGGTGACCCGCGGAGTCAATCGGCTTTGTAACTTGTCCGGCCTCTTTTTTCTTATTTTTGGAATTGATACTAACAGAAAGGGGAGTCAAAACCAGTAAGCACATCCCCGGAGGTAAGAAGAGAAGGGTTTCCGGCACAGTTTTATATATATATTGTTCATGCAATATCAAAGCGGTAAACATGTAGAACATTAATCAAAACATATAATGAAATCAGATATAAGCAAAAACAACAATTTAACTAAGCTTGAATTCTTAAACCCTGAACCGAAGTTCCGGGTTACTTTTCTCCAGCAGAGTCGCCAGAGCTGTCACACCTCCTTTTTCACACACATACGTAAATACGTAATGTGCCACTGTTTACTACTACACCCCGGGAAGAGATATAATAATAATCAGGGAAGGAGTTTTTCCAATTAAAGGACTGTCGGAACGGGATCAATTTATTTATTTTTTCAGAGCCGCCACTTGGGAAAATAATGGTGTCCCAAGTCACCGGTTTAATCCCGAACCGATGAAGTTTATGACTATGTAATACAGTCTGCGAAACTAGAAACCTGGATAAGGAATTCTGTTAACCCGGGAGAATGTGTTAGGCATTCCCGAGTTCCGTGATTCTAGCACGGTCGCTCAACTGTTGTATTTGGCTTGATTATGTGACTTTTAACAATTTTTGAACTTATGTGCAAGATTTCACTTTTAACCGCTTTTAAATGTGTTTCAAACCACGTCACAATCAATGTACCCGTGATTATCAATACATTTCAACTTTGTTGAGATTTGGATTTGGGTCACATAAATGTGCATCCGAATTTAGGGAGGTACAGTTATTAAATACTCGCTTAAAGCTACTAACGCGTTATTATTTTGAGAAGACCGTGAAAATTCACTAAACGGTCAATCTCGAATTTCTAAGTAAATATATACACTTATGAGAGCCTCACAGCTTTTGCGATTTATTTGGCGAGTCTCGTCTCATTTATTAACAATATAATCCTAAAATGACTTCATTTCCTATTATTTTAGTTTTTATAAATAAAGAAAATTCATAATTAATTTAGAAATTAGAAAATGCAACATTTATCTAATTTATGACAAACATTTAATGAAACAGATTTTAATCTATGTTTAAACAGATTTTTTTTCGAAATTATTTTATTGTTAATATTTTTTTTTGTAAATACGAAATTTCTTAACTTACTAATAAAAGAAACAAATTAGAACAATATTAAAAAAAAACTTGAATGATGATATATATAAAAAAAACCAATAAAATCATTTATTCAAAAATATCAAAATTATAGCCATATTAAAGCTTGTATGGTAAAATTATTTTTTATTCCAAATTGTTTAAAAACTAAGTTTATTTTTAGAAAAACAAAAATTATAAATTAACTATAATTTTATTTAAATTCGTTTTTTATAAGCTTAAAGAAAAAAAATATATTATTTGTTATATTTAGATAAATGTTTAATAAAAATAGACATTAGTTAAATAAAACTAAAAATAAAAATGCAAAATAAACAACTAATATATACATACACTCTAAACCAATTATCCTACAACTAATTTAAACTCATATATTTAATTTTTACTATTTTTGACTTAAACCCTTGATATTAACTATTTACAACTATTTTCCAAAAGCATTGTCACGACCCGGATTGCCCACCATCGGGGTCATGATGGCGCCTACTAAATGGAAGCTAGGCAAGCCAAATATTAATTACATCCCCATTAATTACCAATTTCTTATTATGACTTATTATTAAAAACATATAAATTACAGTGGAATAATCAAAATTAGCGGAAGACTTAGTCAAATATGATAAAGAAAACCCAAACATGATACACTACCCAAGACTCGTGTCACAATACTCACGAACTTCTAAGAATAATACACATAATTGTCTGAAAGAAAATACAAGTTGTTTATCTCGATTACATGAGATAACGGAATGAAAAGCATAGATAGAAGAGACAACGGGTCCTGCGGACACCTGCAAGGCTACCTCATAATCTCACTAGTCGGAAAAATCCACAAGTCGCTACTGCCGCTGCTGCTGTCCGTAACTTGTATCTGCGCAAAAAGAGCGCAGAGTGTAGTATTAGCACAACCGACCCCATGCGCTGGTAAGTGCCTGGCCTATCCCAGCGAACTAGTGACAAGGCTAAGGCCAGTCACCCACTTAAACCTGTACAGTTACAATACATATATAAATATATACAAAATATTTATAAGGAAAGACTTTGCTCTGAAATAATAGTCAATAACTCGTGATATCCAGAATAATATAATCAACAGAATAAATCTTACTTTCATGTCTCAATTCCTTTCTCATTTTATATCTCGTGGTAGGCGTACCACCCGCTCCCAACTATCACAGTAATTATATCTTGTGGTAGGCGTACCACCCGCTCCCAACTATATCAATAGGCTACCGGCAACTATGGCCAATGCCAAGTTTTAAATCATTTTGTGGTCGGCGTGCCACACGATCCCATTTCTTATTATATAAGTGGTCGGCGCGCCACACGATCCCAATTCATAAATATATATATTACCAGCATTTAGCCAATAATCTTTGCATCAACAATATTTATAATTACCGGTTTTAAACCAATAATTGATAATAATTTCAACAATTTATCTCCATTACCGGTATAACACCAATAACTCTTAATCAACAATTTATTCATAACTAAATTCCTATTCCTTCGAACTGGGATAGAACAAACACTTACCTCGAAAGTTTATGAACGATTCAATCCGTAGCAATGCCTTTCCCTTTTGAATTTGACTCCAATCCAATCGTATCTATACACAATTGATTTAATATTATCAATTCTACTTAACAAACTAGTTCATATTGCTAAATATGGTTTTTACAACATTCTTGCCCGGAATAGTAAAAATCGACCCCGAGCCCACATAATCGAAACTCAAGTTTCGAACCAAAATAAGTTCACCCAATCTTCCATGAGTTCAAATATACAATTTGTTCTTAAGTTCGACTCCAAAACGAGGTCTAGATCGCAAATTCTTTGAAAGCCCTAACTATATCCATTTCTCCAATTTTTCAACCAATTTACACATGTTTAAGCCCAAGAATTTGATTGATGTTGATGAAAAATGAAGAAGACGAGTTAAACAATACTTACCCAATGAACTTTGATGAAGAAATGCCCCAAAGATCGCCTAAGAGTTGTGGAGAAGAAAGGATTTTGTGAAAATGGGATAAAATCCCGTAAGTGTTCTGTTTTGGGTATTAATTCACTGGGCGGAAATTTACCCTACGCGATCGCGTGAATTGGGTTGCGATCGCGTAGAGGAAAGACTGGCCTCTTATGCGAACGCGTGCAAAAGGTTGTGATCGCGTGGAGAAAAGATTGGAAGCTACGCGATCGCGTGAGGGATGTTGCGATCGCGTAGAGGAAACTCACCGGGCAGCCTATTTGGCCTATGCGATCGCGTGAACATGACTGCGATCGCGTGGGGGAAGAATTGGAAGCTACGCGATCGCGTGAGGGATGCTGCGATCGCGTAGAAGAACTGGCCAATGCTGTGCGATCGCGTGGATGAGGCCGCGATCGCGTAGAACAAAATCCCTCTGCAGAAACAGCAGAATTTCTGCTGTGTTTTCAAATCCAAAAACACCTCGAACCACTTCCGAAACACTCCCGAGCCCTCGGGGCTCCAAACCCAATATGCACACTAACTCAAAAATATCATACGAACTTGCTCGCGCGATCAAATCGCTAAAATAACATCAAAATCAATGGATTGAGCCTTAAAACTCAAGAATTCTTTCAAATTTCATAATTTCCAAAATTTCCAATTTAAGGCCGAAATGCGTCAAACGACGTCCGTTTTCAACCAAACTTTACAGAAAGCGCTTAACCAATATATATGACCTGTACCGGGTGTCGGAACCAAAATACGAGCCCGATACCAGTACTTTTTAATCAAAATTTAGTTTCATTTTCCTTAAACATTTTCAGAAAACAATTTAACAGAAAAATTCTTTTACCGGGGTTCTAGACCTCGGATTTCAATTCCGGGCATATGCCCAAGTTCCATATTTTTCTACGGATTTTCTGAGACCGTCAAATCACGGATCCGGGTCCGTTTACCAAAAATGTTGACCAAAGTCAACCATATCAATATTAATATCAAAATTCTTCAACATTTTCACATATTTCACATATTTCAACATAAAACTTTTCCAGCTTTGTGCCCGGACTATGTACGCAAATCGAGGCAACTATAAATGAGGTTTTCAAGGCCTCGAAAGCTCGAAATGATTAATAAAACAAGTGATGACCCTTTGGGTCGTCACAGCATAATCAACCTTAATTATTTACACCTATATTTTGAGATGGTTAAACTTGAAAAGAAACAGTTCTTGTATTATTGAAAACTCAAATCGTACCTAAATGCCTAATTTACGCAAAATAATTAAAATTCGCATTTTTTATTGAACTTAATTACATATTAACAACTTAGTCTATTAAAGATGATATTAAAGAAGTTCTAATTAATTCGATTAACAAGAGAGTAATTCATTCTTCCTAAACAATTTGAACATTAATAAACACATTTATAATTATACTATTTAATAACCATTTTTAGAAGTGAATTATTATTATTACAACAAGGCTTAATTATTTAAAGTTATCACAAACTTACAGAATATTAATATTGAATTTATTTAAACATAATCTGTAAAGGAAGATAGGAATATAAATTATTTAAAATTTCAGAATTTTCATACTTCCCAAGTATTCATCTTATCATTTAAACATAATTAGGTTATATACCTGATATTGAAATAAAGAAAGGTAAATGACACAACAACGACACAGCAATAGCAACGCGAAAATTACCCAGTATCCGGATTTAAGCAATGAGAATCAATAACCAGAATTGAACTTCAAAAATAAGACTTTGAAAATGAAAGACTGAAATTTTTTTTTTCTTTCAGATTTTTTTTTCATTTTTTTTTTGTTTTTGTTTTTCTTTTCTTCACTATCTCGTAACACTTCTAAGATTTTTCAGATTTTTCTCTCTAAGATTTTTTCTTCTCTTAATTGTCTTCTTCTTTCTCAAATGAAATCTGATTCTTATATAAGCAAGACCTAAACCTTTTCTTTAGTTAAAAATAAACCACTATTAATTAAAAACTAAAAGTAAGACTTCCACTTTCATTTTATTTTAATCTAACTTTTAATTCCACTACCTTATATTTTATTCCCCACTATTTTTATTTTAATTATTTCAAAGCATGATTATGTATATTTAATTAATTCTTTTAACACCACTACATTTTGTTTCCCACTCTCTTATTAAAGAAAGAATTATTCTCCACTATACTATTTTATTATTACTTTAGCTACCACTATAATATATTTTGTCTTCCACACTCATAATATTTTAACAATAATCAAATGGCTAATGGACAAAATAACTTTAATTCAAATAATTGACTACAAATTAATGACCAAAATAACCCCAAAATTATTAAAATTTACTACTATACCCTTATCAGCTATAACCAATTCACCTAAATCAAACAACCAAAATATAGCAAATTTAACCAATTCTTAAACAATTTTCACAACAATTCTAACAATCTTTGACGAACAACCAAGAACAACATGATTTTTAACAACAAAAATTTCTAGATTCATAATAACAACAAACAAGTAACTTTAAATCACTTAAACTTAACATATCAAACAAACTATTTTAATTCAGTAATTACAATCCGAAATTAGAATTGAGTAAAAATAAAGAACCAAATTCAATCTAATAAACTCAATAATCATCTTAAAATTCAATTTAAATCTACCAACATTACAACCAAGATTTAAGATGCAAAATGATTGAACTATAACATTTCTATATTAACAACTTAACAAAACAGATGATTGAAGTAAGAAAAAAAAATGAAGATATAATCAAGAACATAATGAATAACAAGTAAGAAACAAAATCAACCATATACTATCTAAATCCGAAAAAAAAAAAATATATATATATATATATATATATATATAGAACCGGTATATATATATATATATATATATATATATATATATATATATATATATATATATATATATATATATATATATATATATATATATATATATATATATATATATATATATATATATATATATATATATATATATATATATATATATATATATATATATATATATATATATATATATATATATATATATATATATATATATATATATATATATATATATATATATATATATATATATATATATATATATATATATATATATATATATATATATATATATATATATATATATATATATATATATATATATATATATATATATATATATATATATATATATATATATATATATATATATATATATATATATATATATATATATATATATATATATATATATATATATATATATATATATATATATATATATATATATATATATATATATATATATATATATATATATATATATATATATATATATATATATATATATATATATATATATATATATATATATATATATATATATATATATATATATATATATATATATATATATATATATATATATATATATATATATATATATATATATATATATATATATATATATATATATATATATATATATATATATATATATATATATATATATATATATATATATATATATATATATATATATATATATATATATATATATATATATATATGTATATGTATATATATATATACTATATATACACATATATATACATATATAACATATGTTTACACCTATATACATGTATGTATGTATATATATATATATATATATCCACACTCGCCGGAAAATCAAAAAAGAAATGTAGATGAAGAAGAAGAGCTGCCATGGATGTCATCGAGCTTCTGCTCGTTGACCAGCTCGGAGGAACATCCATGGCAGACGCATGGAGCTCGATGTCGCCGTCATGAAAACGAGTTGTCGTTGCATCTTTTCTCGGACAGCAGCCAACGATGCAGCAGTCACGGCGAGGCTGCTGCTCGTCGATGGCAGTCACCGCGAGTTTGACGGGGGAGGGGTGCTGCCGTGTTGGTGGCTGGCCGGGGGGGGGGGGGAGGAGGAAGAAGAAGGAAAGAGAGAATAGTGTCTTGGAGGCTTTTGTGTTATGTGTGTTTTAGGTTTAGGGTTAGTTTGAATAGTGTATAGTAATTAGTATATGGGTTATGGGTTTGGGTTATGTGGTTTTGGGTTGAGTAGAATAGGTTTGGGCCTAAGTTTAAAATTTAAGAAGAGGCCCAATTCCGGATTTATCTTCTCTATTTCTAAAATTTTTATTTTTATTTATTATGAAATAAAAAAATATTAAGATTAAATTATAAAACCCGAAATTACCTTAAAAACACTAATTAACTCATAATAATAATTATTACACAAAATTAGGCATTAATTAAAATAAAATCGCACAAATTGGATATTACAGGCTAAAAATGCAAAAATACATATTTTTGTGATTTTATACAATAAACTTAATTATTACTAATTATAAACTTGTATGTATATATATATATATATATACACACACTCGCCGGAACATAAAAAAAGAAAGGTAGATGAAGAAGAAGAGCTGCCATGGATGTCGTCGAGCTTCTGCTCGTTGACCAGCTCGGAGGAACAGCCATGGCAGACGCATGGAGCTCGATGTCGCCGTCATGAAAACGAGTTGTCGTTGCATCTTTTCTCGGACAGCAGCCAACGATGCAGCAGTCACGGCGGGGCTGCTGCTCGTCGATGGCAGTCACCGCGAGGTTGACGGGGGAGGGGTGCTGCCGTGCTGGTGGCTGGCCAGGTGGGGGGGGGGGAGGAGGAAGAAGAAGGAAAGAGAGAATAGTGTCTTGGAGGCTTTTGTGTTATGTGTGTTTTAGGTTTAGGGTTAGTTTGAATAATGTATAGTAATTAGTATATGGGTTATGGGTTTGGGTCATGGGTTTGGGTTATGTGGTTTTGGGTTGAGTAGAATAGGTTTGGGCCTAAGTTTAAAATTTAAGAAGAGGCCCAATTCCGCATTTATCTTCTCTATTTCTAAAATTTTTATTTTTATTTATTATGAAATAAAAAAATGTTAAGATTAAATTATAAAACCCGAAATTACCTTAAAAACACTAATTAACTCATAATAATAATTATTACACAAAATTAGGCATTAATTAAAATAAAATCGCACAAATTGGATATTACAGGCTAAAAATGCAAAAATACATATTTTTGTGATTTTATACAATAAACTTAATTATTACTAATTATAAACTTGAATTTTATATAAATACAATGTATTTTTATATTTTTTATTTATTTAAACAAATAAATATGCACAGATAAATGCAAACAATTCAAGAAAAATAACACAAAATTCACAAATATTGCAAACAACACAAAGCTCTTTTGTTTTGAATTTTGGGAGTAATTCTCGTTAGACAAAAACCATGTGCTCACAATGAACATATGAAATCAATTTCCAATCAAATTCTACAATTAATTTCATGAACAAACACATAATCAACAATATACAAGGATCAAAGTCCAATTAAACTAAAAAAAACTTAATAGAACTCAATAATTAATTGAACTATAAATTAAATATAACAATACTATAATCAAATAAACATCCAAGTGATTAACTACACATTCTTATATTAAAAACTTAAACAAAATAAATAAACAAGTTTCATGAATAATCTGGAATCATGATGAACAACAAATCAAGAAGATAATCCAGCCAACATACAACAATTTCGGATCTGAAAATACTAACAAAGTATGGACAAGAACAAAAATTGAAATCGACTAACCGGATCGAAACAGCGATGATGCATATATAATCACGAGACCAGACTTCATTATATATATATATATATATATATATATATATATATATATATATATATATATATATATATATATATATATATAAACAGAAAAAGAAAAAGAACATAAGGAAAAAGAAAACGTAGGAGGGGAGGGCTGGCTCCCGGATTGCTGCCTGGCGGTTGTTCATGGGAGGCATTTCGGCGGGTGTTGTTGGAGGGTTCGTGGTGTGTAGGTTAAAGTGAAGAAGAGAAAAAGGGGGTGGTGTGTAAGGGTTGTGGCGGCTAGGGTTTTGTGGAGCGTATAATGGCTGGTCTCTACAGAGACCAAAGCCTTATTTACTCGGAGCCTTCAAGGTGATCCTGGCCGTTAGATCTTTGATGATCAACGGCCAGGGCTTGGCCTAATCAAACGATGCCGTATTGACCCACATGAGGCCACGGGTCTCCTCCGTAGGATCATCTGGATTGGACGGTTGAGATCAAGTCTCTCATATTAATTAATTAATATTCTCAGCCGTTGGATCCGAGGAAGTGAACTGCTGAGATTCTATCAATTTAAATACCTGGACCGGAACTTTTGGGCTAAAATATTGGGCCACAATTCAGACTTAATCTTGTCCTAGTTCTTATTATGCTTGTATAATTTTTTTGTATTTTAATTATTTTAAACCAATTTTTTTTTGTATATTTTATTTTTGTATTTTATTTATTCTACTATTTAAAATACTTAATTTCCTACCTTCACTAATTTTTGGCATTTTTTTGCAATTTTCTACTATTTTTTATTTTCTGCTATTAAAGCTATATTATTTTTTTTCTTTTCTTTTAAAACTAATTAATAAAAAATACAAGTATTTCTCCTATATTTTTTGATTTTCTAATTTTTTATATTATTCAAACACACAAAATGTATCTAATTCCAAACAAATCATGCAATTACACTCAAAAAATATTATTTATTTAATTTTGGAATTTATTTGCTTAGTGCAAAAATCACGTGCTCACAGCCATCTCCAATGAATGAAGGGCTACGGCCATATTGTATGAAAGGCTACGGCCATAATGAATGAAAGGCTACGGCCATGATGCATAAAAGGCTACAGCCTCCTCCAGATGAAACAAATGGCTAAGGCTTAAAACGTCCAAAGGAGAAGGCTACGGCCTCATCCAAACGAAACAAACAAATGGCTAAGGCCTAAAACGTCCAAAGGAGAAGGCTACGACCTCCTCCAGACGAAACAAATGGCTAAGACCTAAAACATCTAAAGGAGAAGGCTACGGCCTCCTCCAGACGAAACAAATGGCTAAGGCCTAAAACAACTAAAGGAGAAGGCTACGGCCTCCTCCTGGAGAAACGAAAGCCTAAGGCATTAACAACTAAAAGATAATGGTACGGTCTCTCCGAGGCAAAACGAAAGGTCGAGAGGACGGCCGCGCAAGACGTATAAGCCCGACCTCGCCCAAACTGGGACTCAAGCTAAGTGCCTTCGACGTCAAAGTATGGGTTCGCCCCAGTTCAAGAATGAATTCGGGCAAAGGGGCCTTCGCCATACAAATTGGAGACTAAGGTCGACCTCGACAGTACGGAAGTAAAAACAAAGAAGGAAGATTAGAGAAACTAACAAAAAAGGTTTCTTTATTGAAATATGATTACACGTTTACAAAGGGGGGATGCTACAAATTACAAGTATACATAAGCCCTATTCAACTACCAAAGCCTCCGCCGTCTCCTTCAGCCCCATCAGCGTCGTCCTCACCATCATCCCGAAATATCCTCTCGATCCAGGACCCGGTGCCCAGCTGGTCTGCATCAGTAAAGGAGCCGCCCGTCTGAACTGGAGAATCGGGGTCGTAGCCACAGGCTTCACGAGCTGTCCTGACCAGACGGTGCTGCTCGTCGACTTCCGCCTCGGTAGCTCTGCCAGCGGCCTGCAGCTCTTCGAACACAGTTCGCCTCGCCTCGGCATACACCAACATATCCTAGGCTTCGCGAGGCACGTCTCCAACTGGGCCAACAGCCTCCGCCGCTTGAGCCGATACTACTTGAAGCTCGGCCGATAAGGCGTCGACTTTGGCGCGTAGCTCACTCGCCTCCATTATTGCTACGCGGCCCAAATCCATTTCTCCCTCCCGCTGTTGGAGAATGCTCTCTAGCTCGGCGTTCCGAGTCACTACAGTCAGTAGGTTAGCATCCGCCTTTTCAATTTGGGTCGTCTGCTTGCGCAGCTGTTCCTACAGCGACTGTACGCTCTCGAGGAGGAGGCGGAAATCCGGGTCCCGAGAAAAGCAGTCCGCGAGTGCCTTGTGTTTCTCGCGGGCCTCTTTGTATTTCTTCGACGCCTTCCGAAGGGTAGCTATTTTCTTCCGGTCCCTTCGGCTCCGCTCGACCTCCAGAATAAGAGTCTACAAAAAAGGAGAGAGAAGACAAGTTAAAACCTCAAAATGAAAGAAAAGCAAAAAAAATAAATATATCAAGTCATACCTGCAGGGCGGCACTGGCAACTCGGCGAGACAGGTCTCTGTCGCTCACCGACTTCAGCAACTCCGCTTCAGCAGCTCCGCACAATAGGGCAAAATCCATCACGGCCTGCTCACTATCCAGCAGCAGTTTATAACCTGTCGGAATCATAATTCGACGGCTACGACCCGCCTCCAACGTGCCCACTCCAGCTTGCTCCCGCGGCGGCACATCTGCTGGTTCAGAGGCCGCCTCAACGTCTTCTGACGGCGGCACACCCTCGGGTCCGGAGGTTGGCTCAGAGGCAGTTACCCCCGCACCCGTGGTCTCAGTGGCGGCAGCTGGTATGCTGTCGCCCTTGGCATTTGGAGGAGTGGCATCCACCTCAACCGCACTCAAAACCGCGGCTCTCACCGATCGGATGGCGTCGCCCAGCAAGACCGGCCTCGATTCAGGACGGCGAGTTGCCGCCTTCTTTTGTTTTTGTTCCACGACCTCTCCCTTCCCAAGGAGCAGTCTGCGCCTCTTCCGCTCCGCTGGTTCATCATCCGCGGGAGCGCCCTCTTCAACAGGGAGGGACAAGGGTTCTATGTTCGCCCCGCGGGAGCGCCCTCTTCAACAGGGAGGGACGAGGGTTCTATGTTCGCCCCGAACGCCTGGTCAATAGCCGGCTCGGGCGTGGAAC